>MUZC01000051.1:345511-421857 GCA_002072015.1 Radix auricularia | reverse complement strand
TCCCCCCCCCCCCCCCCCGTTATTTGAGGTATATAAAATTGAAAATTACTAATTCTCTTATTTTCCGAGTAGGCAGAAGCATGAAATTTTAGGATATTGTTTAGTACATTACCCAAATTATAACAGGCCAAAATATATTTCAATTATTACTTTCTGGGGTCCAGGGGCCCAAATATATTTTTTTCCTTAAAAAAGCTATATAAAAATTGAAAATCACCAATTCTGCTATTTCCCGTGTAGGTAGAAGCATGAAAATTTGACAAGTTTTTAAGTACACACTACCGACGCTAATTTGCAAAAAAGAATTTTTAAAATCCCACTCTTGTGGGCTAGGGGCCCAAATGTAGTTTTTTTCTTATAATATAAACCGTCTTATCTCTAATTCTCAAATTTACCGTATACGTAAAGACATGAAACTTTCAAAAGTTATTGAGCACACTCTCCCAACAAAAATGGAGAAAAATTGATTTAAAATTCTCATTCAGGGTGTTGTTCTCACATGTATTTTTGACCTGCTTTGAGACAAATGTACCCTTTTACTTCATGCAAACAAACAGTATAGTATGCTTCTACAGAAAACCTCATTTAAAACCCGTGCGAAGCCGGGTACTTGCCTCTAGTATATATATAAGACGCATTTGTTGTCCGTCTGGATGTCTGTCTGTCTGTCTGTCTGTTCCCTAATAACTCAAGATCCAGACAACCCACTACAGTGAAATTTGGTAAATGTACACATAATCATATGGGGAAGGTTCTTAAATAGGTTTCGTTCCATAAATTCATACTCATGGGCGCCGGGGGCCCAACAACTTTTTTTTCCTTATTTGGGCTATATAAAAAATGAAAATCAACAATTTTTCTATTTCTCGAGGAGGCAGAAGCATAAAATTTTAGGAAATTGTTGAGTATACTTCTGCAATAGTAACAGGCAAAAATATATTTAAATTAGTTCCTTCTGGGGGCTGGGGGCCCAAATTTAGTTTTTTTTCTAATATGAACTATATATAAAAACTAAAAATCACTAAATATCCTATTTTACGGATAGATAGAAGCATGAAACTTTGGCAAGTTGTTAAGTACGCTAAAGCGACGATATTTTGCGATAAACAATTTTTAACTTCCCACTCATGGGAGGCCGGGGGCCCAAATGTAGTGTTTTTTTTTACTTATATACGCTATATAAATACTGAAAATCAACCATTCTACTATTTCCCGTGTAGGTAGAAGAATGAAACTTTGGGAAGTTGTTAAATACACTCTCCTAACGCTAATTTGCGAAAAAGAATTTCAAACTTCCCACTCATTGGGGGCCGGGGGCCCAAATGTTTTTTTTTCTTTTATTAGAAACAAACTCATCACTAATTCTCAAATTTACCATGTAGGTAAAATCATGAAACTTTTGGAAATTCTTGAGCATACTGTCCCGACAATAATGACAATCGTTCCATAAATTCCCACTCATGGAGGCCGGGGGCCCAAAAACGTCCCCTCCCCCCCGTTATTTGAGGTATATAATTCACTTATTTTCCGAGTAGGCAGAAGCATGAAATTTCAGGATATTGTTTAGTACATTACCCAAATAATAGCAGGCGAAAATATATTTCATTTATTACTTTCTGGGGTCCAGGGGCCCAAATATTTTTTCCCTTAAAAAAGCTATATAAAAATTGAAAATCGCCAATTCTCCTATTTCCCGTGTAGGTAGAAGCATGAAAGTTTGGCAAGTTGTTACCGACGCTAATTTGCAAAAAAGAATTTTAAAAATCCCACTCTTGGGGGCTAGGGGCCCAAACGTAGTTTTTTTCTTATATTAAAAACCGTCTTATCTCTAATTCTCAAATTTACCGTATACGTAAAGACATGAAACTTTCAAAAGTTATTGAGCACACTCTCCCAACAAAAATGGAGAAAAATTGATTTAAAATTCTCATTCAGGGTGGGGCTGGTGTTCCCACATGTATTTTTGACCTGCTTTAAGATAAATGTACCCTTTTACTTCAGGCAAATAAACAGTATAGTATGCTTCTACAGAAAACCTCATTTAAAACCCGTGCGAAGCCGGGTACTTGCCTCTAGTATATACATATAGTTGGTTTAAATTGAAATGAAGCTTACAGCTACCAAACATCAATAAAATAAGAGCTTGAAATCTCCTATTTATAAATTGGATTCTTAGTGTGGGACATTGAAAATGGTGTTTAGCATTATTGCCTCTGGTGCATATGTGCGTTCATAAATGAAATCAGACGATTTAGGCAGATTTTTTACCCCACCTCATCACAAAAACTTAGACCTCCCCTTTCAATATGACCTCACAAAGCTTTGATCCCACTCCCTAAAAACATTTTTAAAATGAAAATTAGCATGATGCAAATTACTTTTTTTGTCATTAAAATATGCATTTAGTGTAAGTCTGCACTCTTATACTTATATTGTAACATGTATGAAGCCATTAAAACGTCATTAAATAAATTGTAAGCAGTCAAAGATTTTAGTGGAACTTTTATTTAAAGTAGCATATTTTTTATGTAACATCACATTTCTTAAACACCCCCTCCCCCTCGTCATAAACGCGTGACCCCTCCCCCCTAGGCATCTGACATCATTTATGGACAGCCCCTTAAGTTTTATCAAAGATTAATACTAAGATATTAACTTTCTATTTCTAATCTAATAGTACTAATAATTGCTATGGATATTTTTTAACCATATCCTTGAAATTTGAGATGAATTATGACGAATTTTATTAATTATATATTATATAAACGAGTTTATAAAGGTAGGAGCCAGTACACTCCCCCAAAAAATTTGCAACAAAAAACATTATTTTTAGGCTTCCTTCTGCTTTGTTTCTCTAATTTTTGTCTAAATGTTCTGATTGCAGTCTCAGTCCTATAGTTTTATTTAATTATATGTAAATATAATAAAAATATATTTTGAATTTCCAGCTGTCTGTGAAAACTTGCTTTATTAGAGGCTCTGTTGTACGTTACGTTCAATTACCTGCGGATGAATGCGACACACAGTTACTCCAAGATGCAACACGGAAAGAAGCAGCACAAAATAAACAGAGATAAGTTAGTCTTAGATGTTTTGTGAGATTGTATGAAAGAATGTCGAGGTGCTGTAAGCTATTGACAAAAGTATCAATCAAAGCAGGATCAGAAAGTGTTTGTATATAGACATTGAGTAAGTGATACCAACAAGTTCGGCAATATTTGTATACTGTTTCATTTCAAAACTGAACTCTTTTATCTGTCAAGTTTAACATTACTGTCTATTTGATTCATAAAATGAGTTTCAATTTTTACATTTCTGCTAATTCAATTAACCTGTAATTGGGGAGAAATTCAACTATAAATTATAAAACTTCTGTCTGAGCTGGTGAGATTATTGATTATTTTTTTTTTTTTAAAATTGTAATAATTGCATTTCATTCCTGTGGTACATGATTGTAACATATTTTTTTCACCATATAATCATCACATTAAAAAATGGTTATATCATATTATGAAGGTTTATAATGGAATTTTAGATTCATTAAAATCATGACTTTTATATGTTACAATTAGGAGATTGTTAAGAATTATAGCATTATGTTGAAAAAATTATTTGAAGTAGGAATAATAAAATTAATTTCTTACTGTAATATCAGTTCTTGTTAATGTTTGTGGTTGGCATTTGTTGTAAAAGAAAAAGTGTAATAATGATAATGTATGTACGATTATTTTGAATTTGTTTGTGTAATGTTTAAATGACATCAAATGATACTGTTGCACTACCTGAACTCATGTAATTAATAAAATTTCAGTTTTTAAAAATAACTGTTTGATAAGTTTTCTTTCCAATTTAGACTTTGTGGTCAGCAATGTTCCCTCTAAGATCTGTTGGTCTGTTTTCAGTTTACAAAATAATCAACTCATGTGTTAAAGAGCATCACTTTGTATGTGCTAAATTTTACATCCCTCAAAAAAAGCATGTACTATGTACTTATAAAAATTTTCTCCTCTGTAATTATTAACTACTGTGCTGTGTTGGTTAGAACATTGTTGGCCAGTGTACTCATCCTTTTCCAGCAATGTTATTTAACTCCACAACTCTCAGTTTTTTCCATGTGATGTCTTGTAATAAATTTTCACTTACTTCCCTTTGTATATTTCATGTCAAATATTTCACTCTTTCATCTTATCAGTGATGAATCTGTGCTGAATTGTAGTATCCAAATGTTAGCAAAATATATTGTAAATTAATGAATTAAAAACTGAACAAAATTTCAATAATGTACAAACCTATTATCCAACTCCAGGAAGTAATATTATTATATTAATGAGATCTCATCAGTTTCTAATAAGATTAATCTGGTTAATTCTTCATTTAATTAATTTGATAGTAATACTCTATGATTGATGAATTTTCCAAAATTGTGCCTACATTGGAACAAAATCTTTTTTTGTTTAGAAATTACTATTCATTAATACTTTTACTAAACACTATGTTATTTCAAAGCTTCCTTTTGCTCAGTTGCCAAGATATAATGTCCAGCCGCAGCACTTTTTTTTTGGACTCATATCAGGGGAAAAAATTTGGTCTTTACATCCTGGCATTTTCATAGACTCTCCCCTATAACAACAGCAAAGCACATCTTATGACATAAAAAAATCAAAAGTGTACTGACTAATACTATTAATAAAGAGTTAATAAAAAATATCTCTGAAAAATGTAGATTTTAAAAATATATCACTAAACACGGAAAAGTGTACGGCTCCCCAGATCTTTTTATATGCATAGCTATCTATAACTATAAGGGAATACAAGATTGGCGCTAAAAAAAAGTTGTGAGAAATTCCAGAAATCTTTGACAACCAATGGCAAGAGAAAGTCCCCAACACAGAGGTCCTGGCTCAAGCAAGCATGAGCAGCATTCCAGCCATATTAAACCAAAGACGCCTCCGCTGGCTTGGACACATCAAGAGAATGCAAACTGGTCGCATACCCGAAGATGTACTATACAGCAAGCTGGCAACAGGGAAAAGGTCGGTTGGTCGGCCATGTCTCAGATACACTGACATATGCAGGAGAGACATGAAAGTAGGCAACATGGATATACAAAACTGGGAAAACCTGGCTGAGGATAGGACCACATGGCGGGCTATAGTGAAAGAAGGATCACTAAGAGCAGAGGAGCAATCTAGGGAAGAAGCAGTTGGAAAAAGAGCGAGGAGAAAGGCCAGGCAACACTGCCCAACAACATTCATGTATGTAAAATGCAGAACAGGGCCGACTTTAGGCATAGGCAAACTAGGCAGTCGCCCAGGGCCTCCGATTAGTCACATCACTAGGGGGGACATCGCACAAGACTCTTTCCACATTTAATTTTAATTTTTAGGGCCACCAAATTCACTTCACCTATGGCATCCAGTTCCCTTAGGCCGGCCCTGTGTATATATAATAGTCTTGGGAAAGTTGCTTCTGGAGACAGTCCATCTATTATTTTAACCTGTCTTTGAGACACTTGGTTACGTGGGTAAGTATATTTGTTGAAAAAACATGTCTTATCCAATACGTCTTGTCAATACAGACGCTACAGAAGATTATTGCCCTTGTAAGAATGTATTGGCAAGTGATGCAGCCAGCGAGCGCTCATGGGCCAAGGCTATGAGAAACAACGCAATTTCCTAGCCGCCTTTGTTTCCTTAATTATTGTCAGGTACTTATTTAGAGCTGGTGGACTCAAAGTCACCCTAGGTACCAGGAACAAATCCTGCCTTCACAGAGATTTGAAGTGGTGACCCTTGGTCGGCCTCGGTATGTCTTTGAGCCACATGGTTCAGTATTAAGTCTGCTTGTTGTTGAAACTTGTCCTTGAGTCTGCTGTTTGGCAATCTGTTCTTGTATGCAACCTAGATTTGTCATCAAACCGACTCCTTTTGGTTAAAAATGCTATTTAAAATTAAAAGTTAATTATAATTTAGAAATAACTTCAGCGACTAGAAAGACTGAAAGTACCTATCTTATTGAGATCAGGAAGTCTGATATTTTGAAAAATATAAAGTGTGAACATATTTTTTTAATGCATGCCGTAAAATTGTGCAGCCTACACTCATAAACTCTTGCATGTTTTCCCCAGGACCTAAGTACTCGCCTGGTGTATTATTTACACCACAACACAAATCGCTGACTATAGGAATAAATTATAAAGAAAGACACACTCATAATGCATATCAGTGCTACAGAAAAAATAGTATTATTATACTTTTACTTTATTATTATTGCATGCTTGAGGTATTTCTATTCAACTTCAATCTGTTGCACACGGCAGGCGGGTCAAGACGCTCCTTCTGTACAGAAGATTATTGCGTCCCACGTATTTCTATGGTTTGTGTTTAGTCCTGTATTCCTACTAGAATTTTAAATGATGATAAAGTGTTGGCTTTCCTGGTTTCGTCAGGCAACCCATTCCACGCCCGAATACCGGACGGGAAGAAAGAAAACTTGTATGTGTTTCTTCTTGCATATGGAATAAGAAAGGTGTTTTTATCTTTATGTCTATCTGAGGGTTGTATTAAGTTATCTTTGTGTTGTATTTCTAAATTAGAATTAATTGCCTTATTTATAAATACTAATTTACTCTTGGTTCTTATCTTATCTTATCTTATCTTATATGTTACAAACGCTCCTTCTGTACTTATATCCTCTAGTGTTTCAAGGTTTAATGATTTAACTAATGGTGTTACTCTTGTCAGTTTTGAACATTCTCCAGTAATGAATCTGGCAGCTCTTTTTTGGATTTGTTCTAACTTATCAATATTTTCTTTGGTGGATGGGTCCCATACAGAAGAAGCATATTCTAGTATAGGTCTCACCAAGGTGAGGTAGCATTTTAGTTTTATATCTTTGTTACATTTGTAAAAGTTTCTTTTTATAAAGCCTAAGGTTTTGTTTGATTTTTAATAACTTCATTGACATGGGGATTCCAAGATAATTTCTCATTTATTATGACTCCTAAGTATTTTGCATCTTTAGTTTGGGTTAGGTCTTTTGCATGAATGAAGTAATTTGAATTTATTTGTTTCTTTTTCTTTGTTACTCTTAGCAGTTGACATTTTTTCTGGGTGGAAGGACGTACTCCAGTTAGTTTCCCATTTTATTAATTCATCTAAGTCTTTTTTGTAAAATCTTGCTATCTTGTTCTGACTTGATTGTTCTATAGATTATATAATCATCAGCAAATAACCTAACTTTTGTTCCTGTTGATGATTCTTAATCATACGTTTTCCATGCACTTTTAATGTTTATATTGATGCTCCAAATAATCTCCTCAATCGCGTATTCCGGGGTGGTTCTTTGAAAACCCTGAACTTCGTCTTACTTCAGTAATTTAAAGTCTTTTAAAAGTTTTTTTGGACCAAGAATAATAATAAAAAAATTATAACAAGTTAAGCTGATTTTGTGTGTGTGTGCAAATTTCCTGAAATAAAGAATGTTTCACAGCTTTTTTTAACAACTCTAATTGCTTTAATGTAATTTCAGTTCATCGTCTTCATCAGAAAACGTTTTAACAATTTACAAAATTACACAGAGTTAAGTAAATACGATCCACCAAATTTGAGAAAACCAATAATTATTGTAAATTAAATTTTTAAAAAATATCCAGTCCACCTTTTTACAAACACAATACAAAAATTGCAGGGTTATTTCTATTATATTTCTTTAGAAGCACATATTACCACAACAATATCTCATCTTGTTCAGAGCTTAAATAAATTGCATAAGTAGCACAATAAAATAAGGGTTCATTAAAAGATATTTTTAAAAGTAATATAAATACTTAATGAGCTGTTACAAATTTGGAAATATGATATTAACTTACCAAAATATAAAACTTAATACTATGGCCCAACTATGGCGGATGGCGCTTTGCTGTACCTGGCAATAAGTAAAATTTAAACAATATAGTTTTGGTTCGGCGGAACTCAGCTCAGTCTCAGCATGGTAATCATTGACATACATGACTGTACTATGACATAATCTCTTTATGCATTACCTACAACCGTTAATAATGTAAAACAAGATTAATTTTTAAAAAAATAAATATGCGGCTACTCTAATTAATCAAACTAAAGATGCAAAAAACTTAGTATTAATAATTGAGAAAATATCATGGAATCTACATGAACATGTCAGTATTGTCAATGAGTTCAATGATTCAATCAAATTAACAAGACAATTCAAATAAGACCTTTGCCAGGCCAAAGACTTTTGCCTTAGGCTTATCTTTGCAAATAGAAACGTTTACAGATGAGATGTATTAAGAATACAAAACTAAACTGCTACCTCACCTTGGTGAGACCTGTGCTAGAATATGCATCTGCTGAGCCCATCTTCTGTACTGTATGGATGGTACCTTTTAAAAAAAAAAAAAAAGAAAGAATCAAGAAAAAGTGGCTAAATCAGATTTGTCGTTCCCAAAGGGCTTATAATATAGCAATAACTCTGTGTTCTCTTCCTTTGTTGTTTAGTTTAGTTTTATAATTTTTATTTGTTAATATAGCCCATTATAGGGTTGGGGTTAGGTCTAAGTCTAGTTATAATTGTGAAGTTTGGTTTAGTTTTAGAATTTTAAGTAATTTAATACTTGAATTTTCCAATTTCTATGTAACGCGGCATAGCAACAAAGATGGCAGCCATGTAACGTGGGAACGTAAACTCTGATTCTGATTTTACAGAAAAAAGTTTTAAAAAAGACCTGCCAGATTCATTACTGGAGACTCTGGAGAATGAATAATAACAGTAATAGCACCATTAGTTAAATCATTAAACTTAAACCTTTAAATTAAACACTAGAGAATAGAAGAAAAAGAGCAAAGTAGTAACAATACAAAGGGCAATTAATTCTAACTTCAAAATACAACACAAAGATAGACATGACATAGCCATAGGCATAGGGACAGGCATAATAAAAACACTTTTCTAATTTCATATATATAAATAATGTACAAATTCTCATTCTTTCTGACCGGAATTCAGAAGTGAAATCGATTGCCTTAAGAAACCAAGAAAACCAATATTTTATCAACATTTACAACTCCTGATAAGAATGCAGGATTAGACACAAACCATGGCGTCTATGGATAAGCATAGAACGCAATAATTTTCTGTACAGAAGTAGAAGGAGCGTCTGTAGCAGATAAGATAAGAAGATTTAAATGATGCTCATTAACATTTGCACTACCATGTCATTGGTAGGATACTTGTACAATTACAATTAATATACATATAAAATTAAATATTTGGCAATCATCTGAATCCCTGTCCCAAATTATTGTGTGTGTGTGTAAAATGTGTTGTCACATAAATATGGTTAGTTACTTAGTTACTTGCGGAATCGTATCAGTTATAAACAAAAGTAGTCATTATTGATGCCATTTTGTTAATCAGAACATATTTCAGCATATTTTAAAAATTATGGTAGGTAGACCAGCTGCTCCAATCAAACAATACTCCCGATTTACCTGCAGCGCAACTGGAAGGATTTGAAATAACTCCGTTTTTGGCAACTATTTGCTAATACTGTATGACAATTACAGTATTTAGTATTTTATTATTGGTTATCGTGAATAAATAACACATGTGATGTGTTCTATCAATAAATTATTTACTTTAATCGACTTTAAGTCCTCTTATAAGGGTAAAATAATTTGGGACCAACATTTGGAGGATTGCCAAATATTTATATATGAATATTCCATTTATTCTCATTCAAATATGAGTAATTCATAACTATTATGAAATGCCCATTAATTAAGGTTACATCATGATAAGTTTGAGCCATATCATATAATCTTAATTAATAATATTTATTTACACTTATAGTAATTTGTACTGATTGAATTAATAATTAATACCCATCCCATGGCCCATGTCAATAATCAATTGTCATCAGTACCTAGTACAGAACTATTTGTTGTCAAACATTTTTATTGTTAAATATTATTCATCTTAATTTCAGTCCTGCCTGTATTTGTGAAACTTAAACATATGCTGGCTGTGCAAATGCAATGCTGTGTTTGTGTTAAGATTCAATTTGATCATGGAAAATACAGGGTCTGTGTCTGTGCCCTTGATAATATCACAAAGTGATTCAGAATTAGAATATGGGGTGAGTAGTATTAGTATTTTATAATTTAATATGAAGGTAAATTTACTAGAGTAATAAAGCTTAATGAAAATAAACTATTATATTACCATTATTATTAATTAATTTAATAAGTTTGAAATTTAAAGTTAACAATTATTTTGGTAAAAGATGTATGGTACACCTACAAATTTTAACAAATATTTTTTTTAGTTACCATCTGATTCATCAGACGAAGAGCTGTTATGTAAGTCTTGTCCCACTGGAATCTCTGCTGCCCAGTTTTGTAATAAACTCAGAGAGCAGACTAGACCATTGTTAAACCTAAGCCTGAGTATTCAGTCACCTACAAAACAACTGAAAGATGCAGGCAATGATAAGCCTAGAGATTCTAAAGCTAAAAAAAGATTGGCCAGAGGTATTTTAAATGTTTTTATTTTTAAGTTCAAAGTATTTTAGCATCTCAGTTATTATTAAGATCTATCAAATTCTACTGTACAATGGCAATGCCAATGAAGTCCCAGTTTCTAAGTGTTATTATTTAACTCTTCAATTCATTATCACATGACATTAAGTATATAATGCATTGGATTTATTGGTCAAAATGCCTACAGTTCAGCGCTGTACTCATAAACTAGGAGCTATCTACCCTGTGGGCATATCATGTAACCACGGTGCCAGATTATCACAATAATAAATAAATGTGCCACATGTTTTTTTTTCATTTAACTTATTCGGTAGCTCAGTCAGTTAGACCAGTGCCGGTCCGCAGAAGTTATCAAGAAATGAAAAATGAATCTAATTATAATTCTTAAGTTTTCTATAAGTTTGAGAACCAACAAGAGAATTCAAATTGTCAAAGTGCTTGTAATCTTGCTGCGGGTCTCTTGTTGTATGCCTGACAGTCAACTTGGCAGGCAATTGCGATGGTATATGTGCGATATCAATATAAGGATGAATTGAAGGAATAGTATTTCTTTTCTACATCATTACAAACAAATACAACTAGTTTTGAAATATATTCAAGGCCTTTCATGATTACATTGTTGGCAAATGTCAGATAGAATTTAATTATTGTGTGTATAGATGACGCTGTGGCCATATCTTGGCAGCATTCTGGAGTTGTCATCAAGATTAAGGAATTTGCACCAGAGTTCAAGTTAATCCACTGTTTTACTTGTCATGAAAGTTTAGCCCCCAAGCAAATGTCTACAGAATTAAACAACGTGCTTGGCGAAGTTGTAAAAGTTTTGTACCATGTCAAGGCAAATGCTTTAAATTCAAGATTATTTGCTGCATTAGGTGACAAAATGGATGCGGAATTCAAACAGCTCGTCTGCATGCTGATGTGTGTTGGTTTTCTCAAGGCAAATTACTTTCAAGAGTTTTTTTTTTTTTTAGGGAGCTCGACCAGTTTCTACAGGAGTATAAGTTGATTGGTCTTAATTATTTTGAAATGCGAATTAACTCTTAATATGCCATAAGGTTTTCGGAAAACTTCTGCCTCACTGCCGTAAGAATTTCCAGAATTGCGATCAACCGGTTATGAAATTTAAAAAATAGCGTAAAATCCATTTATATTATTATTGTCATACTGACTTCATCTTTTAGGATAAGAATGATTATTTTATGTATCAGAAAGACTGTTTTGAGTTTAAAACTATTTTTACCTGTACTTTAGTAGTATTATTTTAGTAATAAAGTATAGCAAAATCGCATCTTTGAAAAAAAAACGTAAAAACTTCCAAAAAAACTTTGTGAATCAAGCGATAACACTAGCAAGGGAAACAGCCGCCATTGCCAGAAGTGAAAACATCGTTTTTCACGCACTGAAGAGTTTTTATTTTCTGTAATTTTGTTTCTAAAGAGAGTTCTATCGAGTCGCGCATTATCGCACTTTGATAAAAAAAACGGTAAATCGCGCTTTGGCACATTAAGAGTTAAACAGAAAATTTTCATTACTTGTTTGATATCTTTGACATTTTTACACATGGCTCAATACCACCATGCAAGGAAGGAGGGCTTCATTATTTACTATGTCAGTCAAGGTTGATGGACAGAAATGCAAGCTTGAAATTTTTTAACTTAAAAGAGTCGAAAGTCAACAGTCGTTCTCGATATGTTTCACAATTTGGCAGCGACTATGAAAATGCAGATGAAGAGTTTGATGTTTCATCTCTAAAGAAGGTCATCATTGAGCAAATTAACAAAATTAATTGATAGTTTTTTTTAGTTTTACTTTCTGACATAAGATAACCCACAGAAAGGTACTGGGTGTATAAGCAATCATTTTTATTGCTTCGAAGGTTGACTTGCCTGTAACTTTGGAAGATAAATTGCTGGAGTTAGGTGTGGATGAAGGCTTAAAAATGAATTTCGGAGCTATGACTTCTTTTGCATCCTTTTGGATTAACGTTAGTGCAGAAAATCCTGAACTTGCCAAAGTCCCTCTCAATGCTCTTCACCCTTTTCATTCATCCTACCTTTGTTACCTATGTGAGACTGGTTTTTCAATAATGAGCATCATTAAGAGAAAGAGCAGAAACAGTATAAATGTTTGTTCTCCATAGCATAAAGCACTATCCTCACTATCAAGCCAAGACTTACAAAACTTGCAACAAATAAATAAGCTCACCCTATCCATTAGTTTCAGTTAAACTTTGAGCATAAAATTACACATGTACTTACTACAGTTACTAAATTATTTTTTTAAAAATAAATAAATTTGACATTTTATTATGTTAAATTTTATGTTATATTTAATAAAACGTAGATTAGTGTCAGGATATAAATGTATTAAAGTACTATTAATTTTTAATAAAGTTGAAACAAATACGATGGCTGCATTATCAACACATTTTTATACTAAATGAAGACGGTCATAAATGAGCATTAAGCTAGGTATCAAGGGTTAAGTTTATTCTTTTTAAAAATTGTTTGATGACATGTAGCATAAAACAAACCGAATTCATGCTTAATCTTGTGGGGCTTTAGGCCTTGTAGGGGCTCATTTGCTAACATGTCAGTACAGGGAAAATCACATCAGTACGGGAAAATAGTGCTCTGGTCCGATGAGCAATGGAAAACATTCCTGCCGGTCCGTCATACGAAAAAGTTTGAGAAGCACTGTCTTTAGAGCACCTGTCTTGTAAACAGTGGATCTGAAGCCTTTAGCTAGAAAAGAATTGCTATAGATATCTTTAGTATTGTTTTTAAAAAAACATAAAATCTTAAGTAAAAAAAAAATAATACAAATTCAGCACCTTTTGGTCCTCCTAATTAAATACTTTAATTGTAATTTTCAATATTTGTTATGTATTTAGTATTTACTACATTCAAGATATCTTAATAACCTTTACCAAGGCAGTAAACTTTTAAGTAAGATAGAAAATAAATTTTTGTCAACCAAACAAAAGTTACATATTTAAAAAGATTAAGACACTTAATTATTAAATTTTATTAAGCAGAACAAGTTTGAGTGGGGTATTGGAGCTAATCTTTCATACAAAACAGTTCTAATAAATTTTTAAAAATGAGGAAATTAAGTCCTATTTAAAATAACATTAAGATTTTGTGTATTTACTGGGTTACAACTTTTTTTAATATCTAAGCAGTAAATTTGACAGTTCTATGTAGTAGCCCTGAAAAATCAATTTATTCTAGACTGCATTCGTTGATAGTTTCAGAAAGGAAATGATCATGGGATGAGATTTAAATTTATTTTAAATAGTCAGTTCACTTGACCACAGTCTGTCGGATCTATAGACCTCCCCCTCTTCACCTTCTACTTGTTAGGTCGTCAGAATGATAGCTCCGGTTGTATTAAACCTGTCGCAAGATATATATCCTTTGCCTTGATTTATTTTTTCTTACAATTTTAAAACTATTTTTCTTTAACAAAAATCTGTCCTTTACATTACAATCACCGATATTTCATTGTAAAGTTAATGCACTTAAAGGAGTTTTACTTTCAATAAGGTTTACAAAATTAAATTTAACATGTGATCTTTTCAACTAGGTAGACAGGAAGCACCTAATGGTGTTATAGAGCGAAGATATGGCTATATTCCAAATCCAAGATGGCCCAAACCCTCAACAGCATATTCTAGACCTTACGAACCTCAAGGGATCAACCAAGAAGATTCATTACGTATACCGGGTGTCATCTTTAGGTCAAAGGTCCAAACTAAGTCAAATAATAGTCATCAAATGGACCATTCATATCAAGAAATTGATTTTCCTGAACTAAGTTTATCAAATGCCAACAGGTTAGAAAACTCTTCTGACATTTATATTTCAATTGTATTTAAAATATTTCTTATAGGAATCAACAAGAACTTGTTTGTTTTCTTTTATTGTTATTTATTATATTTACATATTGGAATATAATGTGTCTCTTTATTATCCAATTAGAATTATATTTGGCTAGTAGTATTGTCAGTTGTCCCCCATATGTATTTCCTATAATTATTTATATTCCAATCTTCTGAAAGTACGATGAAAAAATATTGTCTCTATTTTTAGAGTAAGATCACAAAGTATTAGAATAGAATATAATTGTTGATTCTTAATGCGAGAAATTAATGAAAACTAAAGTTTTAAGTCTGCTAACAAAAATGTTGGCTATGTATGAAAATATTATAGATGATGTCAGTTAAAAGGAAATATATTTTAGGATTTTTATGTGAAAAAAACTGTAGACCTTTAGTAGCAATAACGTATTTCAGGCTTGTAACAACTTATGAAGGCCTCTTTCAACATATAAAGGTTCAGTTATGATTTCTTTGTATCTAAGACACACATGCCGTAATCATGTGATGGGAAATTCCACTATCTCTATCTTTATAAACTATACTGTTGCTAAATGTCGTGAACTTAATGCTCTCTTAAATTTTTGGACATTTTCATTGTGCACTAGAAACCTGGATCTAATATTAATGCTTTTGTTTCTTATTTTAAAACACAACAACACATAAATAAGCATTGTAGCAATGGTGTAAGGTTTATTACAACAACAAATTGATTTTTTTAAAAATTGAAAATTTCTGTCATTAGTTCTGTCATTCTGTTTTCAGATCATCATTAAAATCTGATAAGGTGACTTCAAATAATTCTTCAGAAAGAGAAGATGCTAGTGACATCTCTTCAACTATAGATACACTTCACAGTTTTCATAAAGCTAATGACAAACAGAGGATTTCTCACAGTCTTAATGATAGTATTTCACCTGTAACATCAACACCCGTTAAAAGTGGAGAGTATAATGAGTATGGAAAATCCCTTGTTAGTAGGGAGTCTGGCTTTGGTCCTAATAAAAAAGAGAATTTGATTGAAAGAACCAGTATTTCATGGGGTTCTAAGGATCAGTCTACCTGTTCTTATCAAGATCATCAATCTAACTGTTCTTTGGGTGTAAAAAACAAGCCTCTAGCTCCAAGTCCTCTAGTAGGGGTCACCTATTCTAGCTCAGACTCAAGTCATGAAACAAATTATCAGAATTCCAGTGTGGATACTTCTCTCCATGAGAAGATATTACTTAATTCTTCCCCACAATCTAACCTTAATCACAATTGTAGCACAATGTCATCCACCAGTGCTTCCTGGTCCAGAGTGGTTCAAGACAATTCACCTTTGCATTTAACTGAGAGAACATCACCACACAGTTCTATGCCCTTATCAGCTCTTGACATTAGACAGAATTATAAAACAGGAGCTTGGGGAAATAAACTTGAATCTACAACATCCAATTTGAAGGGAGAGTCACCATTTTCTACCTCTGTGTCTCAAGAGTCTAAACAAACTTCAAATAATTTAGAAAGAAAACAACATTCCATTGTTAATAATGTGGGTCATTCCTCATGGTCTGATATCGCAAGGGTGTCTCCTTCTGGACAGCATTCACCATTACAATATTCTTCTGCCCCTCATTTTTCAAATACTGGTCACTCAGACAGTTTTTTTCATAATACTCCTCCTGACACAGGAAAAAATGACAAGCCAAGAAACGTTGATTCAAAACGAAGAAACAAAAAGTCTAAAGACAGTTCAAATAAATTAGCTGGTGAAGGTTTGCTTAAAAAACAGCAAGTGACCAACCATAGAGTCAATCCTAAGCATGTTGACAATGGAACCTATACTCTCCCTTTTGAAAGTTTTATCACTCCTAAAAAGGGAATAGGAAATAAAAATGTTGGCAGGAAGGATCTTGAGTTATTGGAAAGTCGTTTTGTTGAGCATATAGAGGCCAACACAACATCTCCACCCAAAAAGGTCAAACCTTCTCCTATTAAAAGGTTGAACTTCTCTAAAAGGGAAGATGAAAACCATCTTAGAACAGCAGGTAAAGACTCAGCTGTTGCAGTTCCACTGGAGACTAGAACTTCAGAAATACCAATAGATCAGGCTAATCCAACTCCCAGTGAGTCTAAATCTTTGACTTTGAACTCTGGGAAGTTAGCCAGCAAGGTGGCTCCTGTTCTTTCTTTGGAAAAGCTCATCAAAGATAAAGAAATTGATCTTAAAGATGAATTTGAGGACGAAAATGAAGATGAGGATGAATACCCAGAGAGTAATACTATCAATCCTCGGGTAGAGCAATTCTGGAAGGAAAAATCTGTGACGAAGAAAGCGCATTCAGTCTGGTAAAATTATTGTCCATCTTTTGTTTTTAAGCGAATTTTTACCATGAATTTTTTTGGAAATGATCTTTTTAGTAGCAATTAAGGTTGTTAAGACCGCTCCCTTTTTGAGGATGACAATTAAGCTTGTTAACCGGTTAGCAGGTTAAAGGTAATTAGATCAGGGCCGATCCAGTTCAATCAGGATCAGTTAACTGTAACTTCAAAGCATAATACCTGAAGTTAACTTTTTGTTGTGTTATGGCAGAAAACCAAAGTCAACATGGGACCTGCAGTGACATCAAAGCGTTTTCTGAATTTTCCAGTATATAAATAATATAAAAATACACAGCATCACTGTTAGTGGAGTTAGGCTAGTGAACGATTTTTAAAAAAAATTTGCTTAGTTGACGAAGCATAGGGCAAGCACCAACATTAACACAGAGTCGGGCAGTGATGTCATAAACGGGAACTAGTCCTCACAAACGAAATGACTTGACTACATTTGATTATGTGCCGTTTTAATACTTTTAATACATAAAATAAAAATATTAATCATTACGGCTTACTTCTTAGTTGGAACGATATAAAAAATATTTTTTAAATTATATTTTTTTAAAAATTCGGTAGCACAGCAGAGGTGTACTCTAGCGTCAGTACATAATAGGCGCTTGGATGTCAAATCAGACAACTCGGGGCTAAAATTCGATTCTTTCTGTTGTTGGTTCACAAATCATAGTAAAAATTGTGAGTGAAGGATAACCGTTTTTTTGTTTTTTTTTGAAGAGTTAACCAGTCCTCAAAAACGAGCAGTCTTAACAACCTTATTAGCAAGGTATTGGTCCTTAAGTTCAGTAAGTCTGCTGATATTATCATTGTATTAACACTGCAAACGTCACAGAATTATAAAACACTAAATGTTAAGAAAAATTTTGCAAGCAGTTTGTTGATACATATCAATCATTAAAAAAACACACCACTTTTCATATTACCGACAAGGGATTTTAGTGAAACATTCAATTTTAATTGTTCTGTTCTTTCCTTTCAAGTCACCGCATACATCTCAACTTCTTCCCTCAAATGACCTAATGGGGAGAACAATATATTCAGAAAATTCAATACCAATGAATGGAGTTGAACATTAGTGTTTCAATTATTTCATGTTTTTTTGAGTACAACCTTACTGTCAGACATCACCCAACACTGTAATATCTTGTTTCTCTCTTAAATAGGATTAGAACATAGGTGCAAGTTTGTCTTTCTTCTTATTTTTATAATGACCACTTTATACATCTCATTACTACCTGTATGAAGGCTCAAACACTGTAACATCATCAACTCCCAGCTCACCACACTGTCAACACCTTATCATAATACAAACCCTGACTTATCTAACCTTATTAACTTTCTTCTTCTGTTTCATGCACCAGTTTATCGTGCACTTGCTAATGTTCATTTTATTCTTTCATCCAATCTCAATGAACCCAAATCATCATGGAAGCTCATGATCACAACAGTTCATATTCACAACACAGATTCTATACTCTATACTTTTACAAAGTCTAAATTAGAAATTAGTGATTTAAAAAAAGTATGGTATAAATATAAAGGCTTTGATCTTGAGCATTCATTTCATGGTTGTTTTAATAAAAAATTATCTAATCAAATTGATTGTTTGATCAGGAGAACATCAGGCCTACTAATATCTAAGCTAGGTTAACTGTAGTTAAAATGAATAAGCTTCATAGATAGTGACTGTAGTTACTTTCATCTTTCTTTATTTTTTATTATATTCTAATTCTAAATTCTAAATATTTGTTACTTAAGTATTAAGGTTCCATTTAATTGATTTGTGCTCACTTAGACCATTCAAATTAAAAATGTTGATAAATTGTTTATCTTAATGACCACACTCTTCTAAGTCCAAAGCAGTCACCCTAGAAACCTTCTCACAGCACAGAGACCACCCTGTTGAAGGTAACAAATGACCTCCTACTCGCACTGGACAGTGGGAAAATCTCTATATTGGTCCTCTTAGATCTTATTGCAGACTTTGACACCGTCGACCATCAAACATTGCTAAAAACCCTGCAAAATTATTTTGGAATTTCTGGCTCAGTTCTGGCTTGGTTTCAATCATACTTATCTAACAGATCACAGGTGGTATCAGTAGATGTCTGCATCGCTCACAGAGCTGACTTGGTTTATGGTGTGCCTCAGGGCTCTGTTAGGATCCGGTACTTTATTAAAGGCCATTACTTCTACTCCTCGAAAAGCATTCACTCTGCTATACACTCACTCTGATCCCTCTGATATTGACTCCGTTTCCTATTGATGCAAGAGTGCATTGGTGAGGTTAAGTCTTGGATGACATTCAGTAAACTAAAAATGAATGATGACAAGACTGAAGCATTTTTATTTTGTAACAATAATTCACGCAGTGCTTTGTCTCTTCCGATTTCTATTCAGGTAGCTAGTTCAGATATATTGTTCACAACATAGACTAGGAATCTTGGCTACATTATTTCTGACAACATGTCTACCAACAACTTCCCCAATCACATCTGTCGCTCTGGCTACACCACCATCCGTCAAATCAGCTCAATCCCTCAATACTTAAGTTTGTGCAACAAAATTTCTAGTCTGTGCTCTTGTTTTAGCTTGTATTGATTTTTGCAATTCTCTTCTGTCAGGTGCGCCAAAACAAATCATTGAAAAACTACAGAAAGTTTAAAATTCAGTTGCCAGGCAAAAAAACATGACCACGTTACTCCGCTACTTCACTCGCTTCATTGGCTACCTATACAAGCACGAATTGATTACAAACTGGCCGTTTTCTGTCACAACTTCTTTTCTGACTCATGCCTTTTCCATCTTACTGAGCTATTGTTGGTCTACTCACCCACTCGTCAGCTATACTCTTCTGCAGACACACGCATTCTCTGTTCCTAAAACACGCACTAAAACATTTTGCGAAAGGTCATTCTCTTTTTGTGCAGCCTAACAATGGAATTCTCTATCTTAACACATCCGTAGTATTCCAACTATCAAGTCCATCAAGACTGCACTTAAGACACATCTTTTCAAAATTTATTTTCAAATATTAATGTAACATTTCTTTTAATGATTAACGTACCGAATATACTCATTCTAAAGCCGACCTTTTTGGACAAAATCTAGGTGAAAAAGTTTGGGGTTGGCTTACGAGTGGGTCATAGGTGATTTGTGCTTGTAGATGGAATATCAGTGTTAGATCATCAAGGTCCTTTTCTACATTCTACAAGCATTGTCTTCTCTACCAGGAGCTATAAAATATTATGAAACATCTGCACTTACCTTATTTAATCATTTTATTTATTTTTGTGAATGTATTAATGAATTGTTTTACAAATTTTGTTTTAAACAATGAATTTTAATGTACACACTTTCGCCACTGTTTAATAAAGAAAAAAAAAAACGTTAGCTCTTTCCAAACAAAGAGCTCAAACACAAAGATATGTAGTACAAAGTAAACAATCATGACCGATTTAGCTTATAGTTTTAAATAAAAAGACCCTTAAAAAAAGTTTTTGACTATAAATCCTTTATATATATAATATGAGACAACTAAAAATATGTTCACTATAATACACATCACATGACAATCCAAAAATCAAAAATGTTAGTTATGTCTCATTTATAGAGGATTTATAGTAAAAAAAACGACTACAGTCTTCCTGCTAAATTTCAGCTCAATTTGATCACGGGAAAAGGGTTATAAAAAACATGGTTAAGTTTAATATAAAGCGCACCGTGCGACAGACTAGTATAAACAGTTACAGATTGGGAATATATTTTTTAAAAAGTACTGTTAATATAATACACACCTCACCGCGTGACAGGAAAATATTTTAAAAAAAGGTTGTTTAGTTCAATACGCACCACGACAGTCTAGCCCAAAAATTTACATGCTACATAGTTAATACAAAGAGAAAATCTAAAAATTAATTAATTTAATTACAGTACATTCGATCAATGGGAAATTTTGATTGTTATTGAGCCTTCTCATCCACCGATCATCGTCGGCGTCTGCACTTCCTCCTAGGACATAGGCCACCTACAAGAGACCTCCAGGCATTTCTATCCTGGGCCAGTTTCTCCAGGATCTTCCATTCATGGCCAATTCTCTTGATGTCTGCCTCCAATTCTCCACCGCTTTTGAAGAATCTCTTTCTCAATGGCTTCTGTTTTGTCCGCTGCCACAGTTCCCTGTTGCTGATTTTGTCCGGCCAGAGAATTCTGAGAATCCTTCTTAGACAACTGTTGATGAAGGACTGGATTCTGGTCAGGTTTACAGCCGTTGTTCGCCATGTCTCAGCTCCATATAGCATTGATAGATTATCTTTAATGATGCCACGAGTCTGCCTGCAAAATGTCAGCTCGCTAGCATACAGGGAAACGGGTAAAATATTGCGACAAAGTTTTTGCGACAAGCAATCAAATAATCAGCAGATGCCACAAGTAAATATAAAGGATTTAAAAAATGTGCACCATTTTGTTTACGCTGTCCTATATTTTTGGAGGGTCGGCTTACGAGCGGGTTACACAATTTTTTCTTTCTCAAAAGAGGACAGGTTTGGATTATGAACAAACGGTTTTTAGAAAGAGTATATACGGTAGCTTATGTGTAACTTACTGTCATTTATGTGGTTGTTAGTTGTTATGATATGAATGTTTATTTAAAACTTACATGTACGTTATTATCTTCATGTAAATCACCGTGAGCTAAGTTTCTTATATAAATTATCAATTTAATTTTATTATTATTATTAAATTAAAAGTAAATAATAATCCACTGTTGACTTTTCAAGTGTTGAAAGTGCAGCAGTGAATGGCTACACTGTGATATCCAGTGAGGAAGATGATGAAGATGTGACATGTCTATCAGGACATTCTAAGAACAATAAATGTTTTGAACAAGAAATAAATAAAGCTATTGCGAATAGTTTAGAGGTTGCGGAGCCATCAAAAGTAACTTTTAAAGCTGCTTTGAAGAAGTATGCAAGACGCTATTGCCATTTCATTGAAGGTACTTTGAACTTACTTTTCAATTAATTCTTAAAGTTATTTAGCAAGGGGGTGGGGGAACATTCAAATGAATTCAATACTCTACTAAGATTTGTGAATATAATTCACTAGAATTATTTTATGTGATCTTTTTTTATAAAAGTATTTCTTTTTTATTAGTTGTGTACCGATAGAATTAAGTCATTTAATTATTATGTCACTGGATCAGAATTGAAAAGATAAAAATATCATGAATTTATAAAAATAATATTGATGGTTGATTTTATTTTAAATTTTTTTCTAAATCTGTAAATAGGTTTTTTTTTCTTCAAAAGGCCTCCCATTTATAAAAGTTAAATTAGATTTTTTCACACAGATGTCTTGATTAATGGCTTTTTGCATCAAATGTTTCTATTAATGGAAAACCCATGCCATTCTTAACTAAATGTGTTTCCTTGTTACAGAGCACCAAGTTCCCAATGTAATGAGTGAAATGTATTTTTTAATTCAACTTTTGACTTGTTCAGAAATAGATAAAGAACTGCTTCAGTTTGTAGGTCAGTCATTTATTTTCCTTCTTTCTTACATATTAAATTAATCAACTTGTTCTTTTCATTGTAAGGATACAAACTAGAGGTTTTCCATGATATTTGGCCCAATTTTTATTTCATTAATACAACTTTATTATTATAAAGAGTAATTTATGATTGTGATGGTATTAACATTAGAGCATTAAGGTGTTCTTTAATTTTGCAGATGATCACTGTGGTGGGACTTACTTCCGGTCAGTTCATAATGGAGTTTACTTTGCTGTTACAGTCATAAAACGACTGAAAAGGTAGGTGATATATTAAAATGTATGAATACTTTTAGAATACTTTTTTATATACTTAAAACGCTTTATAGATCTTATTTTTCACGTCTCAGAGAATTGTAGGATTGTACTTTCTATAATGTTAAATTAACTTTGATAATGAGTTGATTAAATTTGATTATGCTTCTAATAATTAAATTTGAAGCCCCTGAAGTCTCTAAAATAATTAATATCAGTTGTGTTTACTACATTCTGTCTCTCCAGCCTCTTCTTGGCTTTAGATAAAACATTTCTTGAGCTTTTATTGACTTCCCGAAGAATTGAGTTATTTTCCCCCAAGCTTCACAAGTTTTTTTTTGAGGCTGTACAGAGCAGACATGAGGTAATTTCTTGTTCATAAAAGATAAAGAGGTTGAGATTGATAAAAATCAGTTTTGAAAATTGTTGCTTTAAGCAAAAATCAAATTTAAAAATATTTTTAATAGTATTTAAATATGACTAAATTTATTGTGAAAGTAGCTTTTAAGGTGATATATACCCTCTAAAGATTTATAGTAATTGTAGCTTAAATTGAAATGTTTTATTTCATCAACATTTTAACTGATCTTAAGTTTACAGAGTGAAATATATTCTAATTTGGGCAATTAGAGAGACAGTATTTATGGTAATAATAACTTTATTTAGTTAACATAAAGAAAAGACAGATCAATGCATATAAGGTAAATCAAAATGAAACATGGGGTTTCATCCCCTGGTTCATTCGCTAAAGTCAGCTTTCATGATGTCCATCACAGTCTGATCTCAGTCCAAATCTTTGTAAAAGGAGATTGAGATGTATTATAATAATTATTAACTCTTACTTTTTGTAACCCATCAAAGCAGACCTCTGAAATTGTGATTGACTAGGAAATGATGAAATCAGCTAGCTGTGAATTGATTTGATGACTATACAAACTATATTATCAAAAGTATTTGAAAGAAGGTTTTTAATTCTGACTTGCTATTGCTTTATCTTTGAAGGACCCTGTTTTGCCACCCAACATGGAGTACAATACTTTTAACCCCCAAAATGATGGAGCTCAAAGTTTTCCTGATGCCAATCATTTTCATGTATTCAAGTGTCAGAGGTTTGTTGGTAGACTCTAGGAATTATTGTTAAAATTTCTTTGACAGAATCATTTCATCAAATGTTTTAAAGTCTATGTCTCTGATAAGGTAACATGGGGCATCAATTTGTTAAAAATTACTACTGTTACTATAATTAATGCAGTTCTGATAATATATATTTAATTGTGAAATTATGTCAACCTCAAATAGTAAAGCAATGAAATAAAAGGGGCGTTGGTACTTTTCCTTCTTTATAATGCTTCTTATGACATTTATTTAGACATAGTCATATGTGAATTGAGCTATTAATGAAGTAAGCAGTTTCATAAACTTTAAAACAAAAATAAAACCATGAAACTAAAGCAACACGTAATTTTTCATCAGTTTTTAGTAATAAGTATTTTCATTTCTTCCAATTAGTGAATACTTTGTTTATTTGAATGAGTTGAACCTATGAAGTGGATGGATGACTTAACTTGTTTGTTTTCAGGGACAATTTTTTTGCCTTCTATCGACACTACCATGATACCAACAACATTTATGAGTTCAAAATAGAAAATCAGATCCAGTATGTGTATGATGGTTGTACTCCAGAGCAGAACTCATTGGTCAATCTTGTACACTTGGCTCAGCTGTTTTTGGATCACATGATTCTGGTATTTGTCTTTTTTAAAAAAATCATTATTAACCAATGTGGAAAATAAAATAAATTTCAGACTTTTTAGGTCTTTAATTAAAAAATAAATCTGATTACTAATCTAATTTTTAAAGTATTGTCTTATTCAAATAATTTCTTTGACTTTTTCCAGTGTTGTGTTCATCAAAGTGGAGAAAAAGTTGATCTTTTAAAATTGATTCAAAGCAAAGACCATGATGAAAAGATATTTCAAAAGTAAGCATTTTAAGCTTAATGAATTACAATTTGAATAAATAAAAAATTTTGATATGAGTATTGTATAAAATATGCCTGTCACATATTTTTCTTCCAATCAAATAAAACAATAAATAGAAGCATTATAATTAGATGAATAATATGAAATATTTCAGCAAATCCCTTCATCTATACAAAGAAATATAAATGGTTAAATAAAAAAGTACATCATATATCATCTACCCCACCATGAAAAAAACTAATTAAGTGATTATAAGTAAAATAGTGTGCAGACATCCCTAGCAAAAAACAAAAAAAGAATAGAAAGAAATTACAATTAAAAAATTCATAACTGGGGAAAAAAAAATAACTACAGCTATTTGAAATTGTGAACTTTGTTCAAACCATTTGAGTAATTGAATATTTCTAAATGAGTCCCTGCACTGATTGAATTATGGGTCAAGCCATGTTTCTGTGATGTTTAAAACTAGGATTTAGTTCTTATTCTTATCATCAGGGTGTTGGTATTTTATAGAACTCACATTTCTGAAAATTTTATTAGCTGGATTGGGAGAGTTTCTTAGATGAGTTACCCCAGGGACTTTCCTATCTGCAAAGTCATTGTTAATTTATTTCTCACTTCTGTTTGAGATCATCATTTTCAGTCAACTTCATCTAATTTAAGTGCCTTATATTTTCATATATTCCCTTTTCCTTGCAAATATTCATTAGGTTGGGGGGTGTAGTACAGAAAATAATTGTGGGTTTTAACGATCTGCTAATTCGCTCATATCTATCACCCTAATATGTGCTTACAGTGATAAGACAATATGGGGATAACTGTTTTTAAACATCACACAGATACGGTAATGTCAACTATAGACTTGATGCAATGAGCCTACATGCTAGAAATGTCATGTATAGAAATTATTATAGAATAATGTTACAAAGTACTCAGTATACGTTTCCATTTTCATGCAGAGGGATTATGTAACAATTTTACATAGTTGGCATAAAGTATGAACAATTGTTACCAGCTGGTGTGAATATGTTACTTTAAAATAACTGTCAATACTTGTCTGTCAATACTATAAAAACATATATTATTAACCTCTTTATCAATAAAGATTCATAAACTACAATGAAAAGAATAAGAATAATAAGAATGTCTTGAAATAGACTCAACCGAAAGACTCCACAAATGCTACCTCACTCTCTAATCATATAATGTTCTTATTTTATGAACAATTTTTAAACATCTCATTCCCGCTACATTCTCTACTGTTTACATTTGTTTATCACACCAAGTATCAACAACACAAGGTCTAACTTTTAGCTTGTAATTGAGTTCATCATTCTATTTACATTGAGCTATGATAAGATTACTCTTCAATGAATTTATTGGCTCTAATATTTTGATAAACATCAAAGGCATAATAAATTTTACATTTAGCTTTTACATACTTATTTCACCAGCAGGCTTATTTTTATGCCTGAAAGTAAACTGTGTAATCTTGTTGCAACTTAAAATATGTTAACACTGAATTTAAAAAAAAATGTTTGCATGATTTCAGCTTGTATGAGACATTTTGCCAGGCACGCTATGTAAAGAATAACACACCCCAAACAGGTTTCTCAGAAAATGAGATGTTTTTTAAAGACTTTCTTGAGACTCTGAGCAGCCCTTCTTTTAATGAACATTTGCGCAATCTTGTGGTGCACAGAATTTTACAGGTTAGATTTAAGTGGCTTTATTATCTTTTCTTTCAGTTGCATAATACAATTTTAAATCAGGCCTTCCTTTTGTCAAATGGTTACCCAAGGCTTGAATGTTTACATTACTGTAGCACCGGTTAACCTTTTATTTTTGAACCACTCATCTATGCTGCATTCCTCAATTTTTACCATTCTATAAAAAAATTTTTTAGAACCTTCTCTAAAGCAAATGTTTCTCAATCTCTATCAGGGATTGACTTTATGATTTCATGATTGGAAATTTATTTTATAACATTTTTAATTTTATAATCAACTATAAAATAAAATATTTTCAGCTGAACTCAAATGAATTTAATAATGTGAGAAATCTGCACTCTGTGATAACTGTGGAAGAAAATCAGGTATGGGTGTGCAGATCTTTGTATTTTCTAATTTACATATTATTATTTTTTAAAAATACTTTTCACTTTCTGGAAAAAAAGGGACTTGATAAAATTCAATTTCTTTTATTTTGTTCTACAGGCTCCTTTACGCTCCACCAAATTTACAGAAGTCGTCATGACTTTGTGTGTGTTAGGAAAATTATTGGGATATTTAACCTTTTCATCCTATAATACAGGAGCGCTTAACATGCCCCCCAAACTGGCTGAATTGACCTTAACATTAAGAGAGGCAGTAAGTGAACCGTTTTATGATTGAAATTTATTTGACGACCCAAATAAGTATAATTATTTTCGGATAAATAAATTCTACATTTTGTATTTCAACTTACAATAAATAAATATCCTTAGTAAGACAAAATTTAACAATTAAAAAATTCAAACATAAGACATGAAAAAAAATTTGTATCTACAAAAAAATCATCCATCTCACATAGCAAATCTTAACTCAGTTCCAATAATTACAAAATTAGTGATGTAGTCTTTAAATCTGTTGAGAAATATGCAGGTTAGTTCTTATTGAAACAAAACAACTTTGACGTCTCTCTGACTTAAATGAAAAGGAATAAAATCTTATTATTAATTAGCTTCCCATTCATTAATTTATAGCTGTCTAAATAAACAATTTAGTAAAAATTTAATGAAATATGTTAATAATATGGATATAACCCGGATATATAAAATTTCAATTTGATTCAATTTTATTGTTTCTCTAGTGATATGATAAGTTTGATAACAATTATCATAATTGAATGTTAGCTTTAGTTTTACATTGATCTCATGAATATTGATTTTTGTTGACTATAATTTAGGTTCCACTTCCTTTACCATTGCCAAGACTTCTGAGAGATGCCTTTATCAATGGGCACCTGTGCTTGACTGTTCCTTGGATTGTAGAATACCTTTCTATGATGGACTCTATGGCACCTCAACTTGTTGTTTATCAATCTCTCCTTAAAAAGCTTCACTTTGTTCAAAGGTAACTCAAAGTTCTTATGACAGTTTCTCCCTAAATAATTTTGCTTAATTTCTTTAATATTCAATCAGTTTTGAATTAATTTCTGAGACATGCATGTTAACTAACTCTGCTGGCAATAAACATTTATTTACATTTTTGCAGTAGAATCCTGGTATCTTGATCTCATAACTAGCCAATCCTATTATGTTGAAATTTTAATGTGGAACTGCCTCATACTCGATGTCTTAGCATTTTCTCTTCGGTTATGTTCATTCTTTTGTCACCAAACCCTAAGCTTAAAAGATGACAGAATTTGCCACTTGACGTCAGTTATCTCGCTGTGTTGCCAGGCATTGCACAAGAGTGGCAGTGACATGAAAGCGCTCCACGTTATCTGTTGGTCAAGATTTACTTCTCTTGTGTGATTCCTGTGAACTCAGCTGAATATAAAAAATAATATTTAATAAATAAAAATCATGAGCCAAACTGAGTAAAATTGAGCACAAGGGAATTTGAATTTGAAAAAAATATTTACTATTTTTCATTTGTCAACTCGCTAGAATTATCTTCAATTGAAATTTTATTGTTGTTTTAAAGATATAACTGATAACACTTGTAAATACCAAAACATGAACTCTTGGTAATAGACCAATATAGACAAATTGAAGTTATGATTAACTCTTTCCAAATTAAACATGACCCATGCTGATCTTAGGACTGGTTAACTAACCATCAAGAACGTTTAAAAAATACCACAATCTACTGTGTGCTGACAGGTTGTCATTGGCAACCATTCATTCAATCTCTTTATCACTCCACTACTGCAGGGTTTTTATTCATAAAAGATACTCTGTGAACAAAAATATTATAACATTGCCAAATGCTTCATCAAACAAATCACAGTAATGCTCAAAATACACATGCATGTACATTCTCATTATAAAGGCACATCATGAATATAATGAAATATCAAGGACATGTTAATATATTGCAACCATATTTGTTTTCTTTTATCTAAATCATGTCGTATCTCGACACCTTTTGGCAACCCGGCCACATTACCATGTTTTTCTGTTTGTTTCCTAATCACAAAATTATTTCTAAAAATCGAATATCTTTAAACTCCATTTTAATATAAAATTAAATAAGCTTGTTAACGGTTAACCGGTTAGCCGGTTAACCAGTCCTCAGACCAGGACCGGTCATCTTTATTCAGGACCGTAGGACCGTGTAACCCAAAAGAAAACAACAACAAAAAAAAAACAAAAAAACTAGCGATAACGTAGTGAAAAAAAACTAGTGAAACAAACAACACAAGCGGTAACGCGCCTCTCCCTCTCGCTTTGTCGCGGTGAGTAAAAGCGATACCAATATCCAGCTGCAGTGGTTAGTTGTCGAGCCAATGTGACTGTACGAGAGCTAACACATTGCGCGTTTGATGTCAACACTCGGCGTACTATTACTACTATTATAGTAGTCATCTTTATTCAGGACCATAGGACCGTGTAACCCAAAAGAAAAAAACAAACAAAAAAACTAGCGATAACGTAGTGAAAAAAGCAACACAAGCGGTAACGCGCCACGCGCCTCTCCCTCTCGCTTTGTCGCGGTGAGTAAAAGCGATACCAAGATCCAACTGGTTAATTGTCAGCCACTGTGACTGTACGGGGGCTAACACATTGCGTGTTTAATGTCAACAACGGTCAAGGCCGAGGCTGTTTCTATTTATATTAATTATAGTCTGTTTCTTAAAAAGACAAAGAAAGCTATAAAAGCATATGACCCCGTGACCTATCCGCATTTTCTGATCACCGGTTTATAGTCTGTTTCAGTTCAGGCGCACGCCACTTAGTGAAGTACATGTACCTATATTACGAGAGGTATTTGAAAGACGTAGCAAAGATACCGGGCGATTAATCGGCCCACAAATTCGAGTTCGGTCTTTTAGTGACAGTTTTCCTGCTAGTCAAAGGCATTTGATTACCACATTAATAGTAGTAATAGTACGCCGAGTGTAGCTCAAACCCTATTTGAACAGAAAAAAACGGGGAGGGGGAACGTGTGCGTCGCAAAATTCAATTATTCTGGCAAGTTGACGATCGAAAAATAATGTTTTTTAAAATAAATTCCATTCTATCATAGTTTACTCCGTAGCTTTATAATTTTATTATATTATTAATACGCGAGTTGATCGGCATCACACACAAGAGAGGTAAACATGACGTCACAACGGACGGGGCGAGGCGTTGGTTTTTGAAACTAATGAAAAAACCTTGCTAACTTCAACGAAAGGTTGAACCTGTCCTCTTAATTAGACCGGTGAACTACGAGTACCCAAAATAAAATATAAAAAAGACAATTAACCATCACTGTTTAGTTAATTTTTTGGATTAAAAAAAATGCTTTGAATTGAGGGCAATGCGGAAAAAGCTGAACGCAAGCGTGGGAAGCGGGCTTTGATGCCATCAGACGATACCAGGCGACAACATTCTCTTGTTAGTTCTCAAATGGGTCTCAAAACATTAGGGATATAAGGACGAACGGTGAACCGGTTAACCGGTCTTTTTTTAATGGTTAGTCGGTCCTCAAAAACGAGCGGTCTTAACAACCTTAAAATTAAATGTAGTTAACATCATATGGGCTGATTCTTGGTAATAACTTTCTATGGGAAATTTATTTAAATGTTTTTTTCCACCCACAATTTTATGCAAAGAATATTTAGCTACTACATACATTTGACTTAGATGGAATTGGAGAAAAATAAATTTTGCGTTATTAAAAAATCGGTTAAAATGTATGTTAATATTATCAAAACATCAGTTGATTTTAATTAAATTAAGGTCTCAGTTTGCTTGGAAAGTTACTCTATTTGCTATGGAAATCATTCAGTTCCTATTATTGAAATCTGGTATTTTCAGACATGCCTGGTCAAATCTGTACAAAGAAGGTCATCGGAACACAGGATTGTTGATAGTATCTTGTATTAGTGCATTATTTGAGGTCAGTAACATAGGGCAGCAGTACTGTTTTTGCCTAAACTTGCGCTTGACACAAATATGTAATTTTATATAAAGTTAACACATTTGGTAGGAGTTTGGTATATAAACTTTTTCTAATAGTGATGTATTCAAAAAATGAATTACTTAACTGATTTGTTTTTAATCCAGGTTTTATAATTGTTTTTTTGTTGTTGTTTTTTTTGTTGTTTTTTGTTTTAGCATCATAATCATTATTAATCTTCCCAACTTACTGATCAATCATTAATCATTTTAAAATGTGGCTAAATTTGAATTTTTAACAGGTTTCATCTGTTCCAAGTGGATTCTTTTTCTCCTGTGATAGCTCTAAGGAAGATTTGAATAACACCTCAAGTTGTGGAATGACCTTTAAAATTGTGAGTAATTTCTTACATTGGAAATTTCCCTGATTCTAAGTTTTCTTTTTGAAATGTCGACTGATTTTAGGACCATTTCAGGAGATAGAGGATGGTGAGCAGCTGTTTTTGCAAATATCTCAAGGGAGTAAGTGAGACAAAAATCACATAATTCCAGTTAGTGAGTTTATTTGAACAGTTATTTTTGTACTAGATAATTTTATTTTTTGGATACTGGTTTTGAGAGAGTGGGTGCTGTTTTCTCATTGAACTGTCAAACTGATCTGCCATCACACAAGTGCATCAAGCTCTAAATGCAGGCTACAGGCTAACATGGCATTGAACTTTGAATTGCTTTTTGTACATCATAACAAATTTTAACAATCCATATGAAACCTTTGACCTAAGATTAAATGTTTAAAAAAATGTGGATGCACTGAAAGTGTCCACTTTTAATATATATTATCAGATAAGAATAAATGTTTAAATAACATGTCAAACCTGAATTACATCAATTTTGAAAAAACCAAGGCTTTTCTGTTAGTTTTTATGCTATGTTTTACATTTGTGTTATTACTTTAATTATTTTATAACATAGCTCAGATGGGCATACTTTATTGTGTGCGAGAGAGGAAGGGTCTTTGTAAGGGTTAAACAAAATAATGGTTGGTTGTACTTAGCTTCTCAACTCTTGGGGAGGATGTTCTTAAGTGGATTTCAATCTACTTCATACAAGTTGACTTTGGATTTTGTCTATAATAATGCCATTAGTACATTAACTGGTAGTTACATCTATCTTAAGGATGCTTCTTTATAATTAGAAATTAATAAGCTTGATTTTTCTTCCCAGGATTACCAGAAACTTGTATCTCATAGGCTTCTGACTTCATGCTGTTCATATTTAGGTAACTGTTGTTGGTACATAAAATATTTAAAATACACTTCAAATATTTAGGTAACCGTTGTTGGTACATAAAATTGGTACATAAAATATTTAAAATACACTTCAAATATTTAGGTAACCGTTGTTGGTACATAAAATATTTAAAATACACTTCAAATATTTCATTTTTGTTCTTCACCAGGAATCAGTTATGTTATAATATAAATTTATTGAATTAACTGAAAATAAGTAAAGTATGTGTTCCTTAGCAGTGACATAATAGGAGCTTATCTTTGCTTTCTGAGTTTTAACCCCTAAAAAGTTTTTTTTTAAACCGGGACAGTGCTGTATATTAGATATTGTTGGTCACCTGAGCAGATCTGGTTTGTCTCATGTAGCTTTGTGGAAATATTAATTAATAGTGTTAATTAACTTTTATGAATAAATCTGGCTTGGTGCAGAGTCAAAATGAATGATTTATCAAACTCAAAAGTTGATAAAAAAAATCTTGTTGAATGCTGTCAAAATGAGTGTTATGTCTAAAATAAAATGAAATTCATTGAGAAGAATGCAGGATTAATCAGTGTGTTTATTCCAGAGCAAGGACGAGCATTACTTACAATGTTTTTGATCAGCCAAAAACCTGTGCTCAAACACAGACCAGTTTTACCACTGACACCTAAGCAAGATATCCTTGTACAACACAAGTCCACACAAAATTGGTCTGAAATTGAAGATTGGTTAAACTCCTCTTTGTCTCTTGACTCTGTGAACATGTAAGTTTGTCTATGTGCACATGAATATTTGAACCATTTATAATTGAGTATATGTCTATCTTGGGTATAAGTGAGTATAAGTCTAGTATATGTCTATCTTGGGTGTGAGTATAAGTCTAGTATATGTCTATCTTGGGTATAAGTGAGTATATGTCTATCTTGGGTATAAGTGAGTATAAGTCTAGTATATGTCTATCTTGGGTGTGAGTATAAGTCTAGTATATGTCTATCTTGGGTATAAGTGAGTATAAGTCTAGTATATGTCTATCTTGGGTATAAGTATAAGTCTAGTATATGTCTATCTTGGGTGTGAGTATAAGTCTAGTATATGTCTATCTTGGGTATAAGTGAGTATAAGTCTAGTATATGTCTATCTTGGGTATAAGTGAGTATAAGTCTATCTCGAGTATAAGTCGACCCACTGATTTGTCGCTTGAAACACATTTATTGTGTTGATACAAATTAATGAAGTGAGTTACACGTGAATAAATTGGTCCCCTAATAAAAGAGCAAAAAAGCTTGAGTATATTTAGGAAATAATTTTACTGCACATGTTAATTTTTAAGACACCTGAATATAAAATGGTGAGAATATAACTTGATATAGAAACCAAAATGGAAAAATTTGTTATGATAAATTGCTTGCAGTTTAAAAATGTCATCTTTTAAAATGTAATTTCAGTTGTGATGGAATGAAGAAAAGTAATGTTATTGATGATGAAGTTGTCCCTGCTTATGTTCTCACAAGACTTTTGGCCCACAAAGACATGGATGATCTGGTATATTGCAATTTATGAAGGCTCAAATGCTCTTCTCAATATTTCCTCACACAGTAATTGTTAGAACTGATGAATTTGATCAATTATTAGTTACAACAGATTAAGTCAATTTAATTGTAACAGTAGATTAAGCCAATTTATTAATAGAGTAGTTTCCGGCTGAATGAGATGAACTTTTACTATACACCATAGTGTTAAGTGAATCTTTATCATGTGACGTTGGAATATTATGTCTTATAAATATATTATTATGTCTTTAGGATGACCTGGAAACCAATTTACTACAGAGCAGTCCCTACCTGAGAGCAGCTGTTGACATGTCGGTGGATGTACTCACTGCCAAACTTGTCGACTACACTCAACATACAATATTGAGACTCCTTGTGTTTGAAGCTAAAGTTGAGATCAGGGCTCAGTTTCTGGGAATAGGACAAGGTCATTGTGCAGACAGTCTAAAGGTGAGTGACAGACAGTCTAAAGGTGAGTGACACAGACAGTCTAAAGGTGAGTGACACAGACAGTAGATGATACAGCCAGTGGCCTTAATGGGGATTACAAAGAGATTCTTAATATTGATTTATTTGTTTTGACTACTTAGTGAATTTTGCTGTCTGTTTTAATATATTTAACTTAGATGCCAGTGTCCACAAAAAAGTAAATGATTCTGTTCACTCTTAACTATAGTGCTTTAAAGAACATTTTTCTTCAATCACAAGTCATTTTTAACATTTTCACATAATATAAGGAATGAATTTCGAGATACTGACAAGAATACTTGTTCTTAAAATTCATTTACAAGATAACACACAGTATAAATAGTTTTATATAGTATGTTAATATTGATCGATGAAATTTGAGTAAAATTTTATTACATTTTTTCATTTTAACTCCCTCAAATATTCCATAAAATATATTGTCAAGTCATTTTAAAGATACTAGAAGCGATGTCCCTGCAAAAAATTATAGTTATATTGTATAGATTTTGATAAATATAACTTGAGGGAATGCCTATTAAATAGAAAAGATGGTGGGTTTGAAGAGTTAAGTATTACATTTTAATTTATTTGTTTTATTTATCAATACCCTAAGAAATTGAGAAAAATTAAATTTCTCTAATTGTATTTTTGGGACATCCTTTGGATCCAATCTTTGACTTTAAATTTGTACCTCTACTCTACTGTCACAAATTACTCTGTAATCATAAGACTAACCTTTAGGCTAACATTGTCATCAGCTGATTCTTTTTGTCATTATTATTATTATTAATGCATAGAAATGAAAATATTTCTTTTAAGTTTATTTATTTAAAATAATATTAAAAGTGGTTCCTGTTGGTTTTGAATTTTAAAATTGTTTTAAAAAAATGTTACTCTAAAAAAATGTCAACTCATTGAATTCCAGATTTTTCACTTATACATACTTAGTTATAGAGCCTTGATTAAAGCACGCAACAGATAGAAACAGAAATATGAACTCATTCCATTTCTCTGGAGTGATTTCTCCATTGCCATTGAAATTATTTATATTTTTTATTAGCCATTGCACTAGTTGATTTTAAACAGCAATGACTTTCAGAATAACCAGCATGATCTGGCATTGTGATAAGTTATTGCAGTAGAAAAATATTCTGCTATTTTGTGTATCTTTTGAACCCTTCAAACTCTAATACTTTTTCCTTTCAGGACAAGATTGTTGCTCAAGGAAATTTGATAGCATTGCGGTATACAGATAAAGCTAGGACTAGTTTTTATGAAGTTGTTGATAGGTAAGTCAATAATTTAATTTAAAAAATACATCAGTGCAAATGTATTTGATAAAAATTTCTGTAACTTGGAATAATAAATATAATATGCACACACAAAAATCCTTTGTGTCCAGATGTTGCAATAAAGAACTACCTGAGATGATCCACTTTCTTACATCTGAAAGAGAAGAAGATATCCAAGAATGTATAATTCATCTGTGTAGAAAGCTCATCATTCGACACATGGAAGAATGGAGGAAGGTCCAGCTCTATCCTGGTGAGTACTGGAATGGCAACTGTAAAGGCAAATGAACCCATATTTCACTCAATACCAGAGATTTCAGAATATTTGGAAAAACAGCAATTAGGGGACATATGTTCAACTTACACATGTCAGTACCACCTTTACATTTTTGACTCACTTCTGAGCATATAAATTCCATATCTTTATAGTATTATGTTTGTGCTACTTTGGTTGATATATTACAAATAAACAAGGAAAAAGTTTTTTAAAGTGTGTAATAAGAAAAACTTTGTACCAATATTTGTAGCCTCTAGATCATGAAATTAAAATTTTAGCCTATAAAATTATGTAATAAAACTTTTACTTATGAGAAGGAAGTTTGATGTGTTTATCATTTACTGAAATTGTTTTGAAAAAAATACATGCCAGATCTTATTTAAAAGCAATTTTTGGTGCAAGCTTGATAAGAATTTTGAAGCAACAAAGTTCACCATCTGTACTACTGAAACTGCTAACTGTATGATCTATTTGTCTTTACAGAATTTTTCCATAGGATTATCATCCGTGAAGCTGAGAAGTGCAGCCGCGGGAATACAAAACACTTGAGTCTATATCCTAGTGATTACTCCAGAAAACTGGAAGATCTCCCATCTGTTCATTTGGCTCCTGGGTTCACAGAAATGGATCAACTTTCAGAGCTGATTGACAAAGCCTTGGTAAAGGTTTCTCTTTTTTTCTTAAGTTAAACATTTTTGTCAGTCCATCAATTTTATTTTACTTAAGAAGCTACCGTCATAGATTTGACACAAGAAGGGATGATGACTGTTGATTATGTGGCAACTCTGAGCTGTCAAGCATCTGCTGATAGAATGACCCGTGCTTGCTGGGGATTTGGGCAGGACAACCCCAATACCTGTGGAAAAATATCTTTATGGCAATGCCGGCTTGATGAGGCTTGCCTGTGATAAAATGAGTCAGGTCTTAAAGAGTGTGAAGCGCGACCTCAAGAAAGAATGTCATGTATTTTACTTTAAAAAAGCCTTGGTGAGGTTTGCTCTTTGCAAGTACAAGAATACAAGTCACTGTTTTCATAGTTATTCAGTAGTATATTATTCTGAGAGGTTTGAATTATTCTGTGGATACTTTCAGTCTCATGGAGTATGGTACATCAACGCTCTGACTCCAGGCAATCGCCCTGATGATTCACATATGCTGCAGCTCATTCAAGACTTTACCAAATGTGTTGAGAAAAGAATGGTAGGTATTTTTGATCATGGGATTGTAATTGTTTTTTTATTTAAGCCCCATAAGGTTTTTGTTAAACTTCCGCCTCAGTCCCGTAAGGATTTCCCGAATTGCGATCAACCGGTTATGAAATTTAAAAAATTGCTTAATATCCATTTATATTATTGTCATATGGACTTTTAGGATAAGAATGGCTATTTTATGTATCCTAAAGACCGTATTGAGCTACAAACTATTTTTACCTGTAGTTTAGTACTATTATTGTAGTAATAAAATATAGCAAAATCGCATCTTCAAAAAAAAAACACATAAAAACTACCAAAAAACTTCGCAAATCGAGCGATAACACTAGTGAGGGAAACAGCCACCATTGCCGGAAGTCGAATACACCTTTTTTCACGCACTGAAGAGTTTTTATTTTCTATAATTTTGTTTCTAAAGAGAGTTCTATCGAGGCTCGCTTTGAAAATAATGCGAGGCACACATTACGACGCTTTTTTAATTTAAACGATAAAAGTATGTTTTTAAAGTCATTCACTGTCACATTTTTTCATGTTTCGGTAATAAGCTTTGTTGTGGTTGTAGGACGAGGAAGACGCTCAGCCTCAGTACATTCGCCATTTTGGTTGTTTAAACCATCTCTCTCTCACTTGTGTTTTATCTTTTTTTTAAAACTTTTTTTTCAGGGTTAGAAATTGTTTTGTCTTTTTTTAAATACTTTTCATGACATTAACACTTACATTGTTATAGTACAGTAAGTACAGTACTTTACAATGTATATATGCTAGGGCTGTTATCGATTTATTTTAATTTAAAGTTAACTTTTGAAAAATTACAGAATTATTAGCAGATAATTTTAATTAAAGTTAAAAATAAGAATTAAGACATCGTTAAACTGAAAATTTCAAGGAAATTAACAAAAAGCAGGCTATTGACATTAAATTCATTTATTAAAAAATAACAATATTCTGAACTAAATTTAGTTTTTTAAAAGCAATAAAAAAAAAAAAATGAAATCAAAGTTATGCATACGATGGAAAAAAAAATAAAGGTCCAATGAGTTGTAAAACAAATTTAAATTTAAAAAAAAGAAAAAATAAGTTAAATAACGCATTGAAGTTTAGGCACTTTGATGGAAATTTCAATTTAACTTTAAAAGTATAAAAGTAGAACAGCTGCTTAAATATTGTTTTATGATTAGCAAAAACATAAAGATAATCGTTTTATCCCAAGTGGTTCAAAAGTTATGAATTTTTTTCTAAGACCTTGTAATCACTTTTTTCACTGTTTTTTCCCCTTCATATTTTGTGTCCTTTAAGGGCATTTTTTAAAATGCTTTTTTAAATATAATATTTTTATAAGATATATTTAAATAAAAGTATTTCAATATAAAGTCAACAAATAAAAATTGTTAAATTTTGGTATTGTTAATCAAGTGAAAACAATGTTTAATTTTTTACATATCGATAAAAAATGTTTACCGATTAATCTATAAATTAATAATTAATTTCCGCAGCCCTAATATAAACATATATTTTTTTAATGTTCTGACTTACACTCCAATTTGGATTACAACAATCATTAAGAACGGATCAACGTCATAACCCAAGGACTTGTCATTTCTAAAACCGGAAAATTTTATCGAGTGATGCTCTATTTTTAGATTGCATTTTATGGAATATTGTACCATAGTAAAATTACGAAACTATTTTTCTTGCCTAAGTCTAATAAATTGTCTTAAATTACCGAAGAATTAACAAATAGCTTTCCCAATATACCTACATTTACATATTGACTTGTATCTTGCTACATTTTTATGAAATTTGTCCCAAAAAGACCCCAATATTTCTAGTAATAGATTTCCCCCATATCATGACAAGGCCTACTGAAATATTATGTAATATTTTTACATGTATATTATGTTTCATTGCATTTGAGTTAGTTTTATTTAAAAACCCTATGGGTTAGAGATTATGTGTATTTCATTTATTTATAAAGATACTTGGTTTGTATTCCTGAAAGTTCTAAATGGTTCAAGAGATTCTTCAACTGGTGCATAATGTAAAAATGGAAATGCTCATAAATGGTTGTGATCAGCCGGATTTATTTCCTGCATTGTATTTACTTTTTATCTATTGTAAAAAGCAGGGGGGGGGATTAAGACTGCAATGGGCCCCTGGCTGCAATTCAAACTATGGTCCTATCCAGCCAGTGTTCCTTTAAATTTAAATAAAATGATTGCTAGCAGCTAATAATACTAATATGACTAACTAAATATTCCATTGGTTCCTTGCTCATTCGTTGTCTGTACTACGGCCTTCCCATCCAAAAAGATTGTTCATGAAAAAAACCGACCATGAAGAAATAACTTTTGCCCGTATTTTAAAATTGAGTTTAAAAAGACTAATGGGAAAAAATTTAATTTGAAAAAATATAAAAGATTCCCCCACCGATAACAGATCCCTACATCGCTTGCACAATAAGAGATATGCCTACACACATCAATATGACCAGGAGAGCTTGATGATAATTATGAATTGAAAGAAATATAAACAATATTATGTAATAGTATAACTTATTAAGATTATCTAAACAGGTTTTTCGATTGCTAAGATTATCATGTCAGTAGATCGATCAGATTAATAGTTGAGATTTTATCAATTTATTTAATTTATGATATTTTTAGGGATCCATGCAAACATTTGTCCACCTATATTATAAAATATAGTAAGTTTGGGGGCCCTTAAATCATCGCGGGCCCTGGCTTTAGCCCGTTCAGTCCCCTTCCCCACCCCTTAATCTACCGTAGGTAAATAGACCTGCATGTCAGACATTTGTATTTCCAACTTGAAGAATTAAATTACCTTTACACCTTAACCTGTGCTTGAGTTGTTGCCCTTTAACCCAGCAGGTCCTCCTGAAATTTGCTTTCCAGAGGGATAGGAGTTTTAGTTTAAGGATATGCGTGTAAAAAGTCACCTTCCTATTATTAAAACATACAGGTTTGCGTTACAAGTCTTGTCCTTATGTGATTGAATTAGACAGCATCACTTTCCCTCTTGATGAATTAAAATAAAAGATGGTTTCACTTCCATAAGTCGCAACATGATGTATGGAATTCTGCAAGAAATGTATTAGAATTTACAACTGGTTGTTGCCTAGGGAGATCCACAAGAGAATACTTGTACTTGTACTGTATAAATAAACAGACCTTATGTCCCGTCTCCAAACACTTAACAGTGCTATTCATTACAGAATATTGCTGTTATGTACTGGCATATTTAAATGATTAATTTAAGACTTTTATTTTATTCAGTGTTATAAATTTTAAGGATTCAATTTTGAGAAGTAAGGTCTATGGACTTAAATGGACTAGGAGAAGAAAACTGTTGATAAAATTTGCATTCTTGTGTTTCACTAGATCACTATGGATTTTGCCTTCTATGTGATGTCCAACTTCTTGATGCACCTTATTATACAGTACAGTGAGTTGTAAAAAAATTTCAATTAGGCCTACAATATTAGTTGTACGGGACTGTAAGAAATGTTTTGAATGTCTTGAATATTTAGAGGAAATTAGTTATTATATATAATGTAATACTTTTATTAAAAAATTCAATAGATTTTGCTATTTTGTAAATATAAATATTTGTTGTATTACTATGACAGTTGTGGATGCACCTCAAAACTGGACTGATGAAGCAGCCCAAGCATTTATCAGACTTTGTCACCTGTGTAAAGACAAGAAACATGAAAATGATAGATTGGCTATTAAACTGTCAGAGTTTATTAGAAAAAAGAAAAGGATGAAAATAAAAGTCCTCAATCTCTTGTCTGTGCACTCAATACAGTGGCTAACAAAGAGTGAAAAACAGGTTAGTGAAGATATCATTGAATTTTTAAGGTCATTTCACACCAATTCAGTATTGTTTTGAGCTTAGGTTCATGTATAAAATGTATTGGATCTTTATTCATAATAGTCCTTGAATTATTTACTGTTTAAATTAACTATTCCAAATAAAACTAATAGAGAAATTCATCTTTCTGAAACTTTAATATTATTAAATAAACCTTTTTTATTGACAGCTGGAAACATTAATGGCCTTCTGCAAACTGATCAGTCTACTTGTTGAAAGTGATCTTCTTCACGTGGAAACAGTTTACAGAAAACTCATTCACTCCAGAGAAAACAAGAACCTGGATGCATCAGCCAAGATGATGATCAACAAAATCCTAGTCAAGGTGTTCGAACTTCTTTGGGAAAACCCAATCTCACCCGAGCAACAAAGTTACAGTCATGTGCGCCTGATGTCTTTGCTTGAGGAGATGGCTTCAACAGTAAAGAGTAATGCAAAAACTGATGAGTGCAGTGTTTTGGTTGATCTAAAAAAGTTATTGAGTGGCACTTTTAGTAGTGTTGTAAATTTAGATGATATTAATCAGTGATATTACTTTAATCTTTTTTTTTTTTTAATTGAATTTAAAACCTTATGGATGCTTAGGTAGTGTTACACCCTATTATAGGGATAAGGATGGTGGGTTGTAATAATGAAAAATGGGTAGTGCAAGTAAATATGTTTAATAGGTATATACTTATATGTAGAATATTTATGCTTACTAAAAGTGTGTTTAGGTGATAATCACTTCTCATAGCATGCACCTGGAGATTGAGAGTATTTGTCCCTTGATTCTGCTTAGTTAGAAATAGATGTTATAATGATACCTAGCAAAGTTATTTTAAAAGAGTGGACCAAACTGCACATTTGCATTTGAAATTTCAGGGGTTAAAAAGTATGTAATACCCACAGCACTTTTGATTTTACAGGTTCTTAACTTTTAAAAAATATGGAGGAAATTTTTGTTAACGTTTAAAGCCCCAGAAGGTTTTAGCCAAACTTCCACCTCAATCCCATAAGGAATCCCCGTATTACAATCAACTGGTTATGAAATTATATTAATATTATTATTGTCATTCTGACTTCATTTTTTAAAATAAGAAGAGTTATTTTACATAACCAACAGACTGTCTTGACTTTAAAACTATTTTGACCTGTAGTTTAGATTTATTATTTTTATAATAGTAATAAAGTATAGCAAAATTGCATCTTCAAAAAAAAAAAAAAAAAACCCTGTAAAAACTAAAAAAAACTTCGCGAATCGAGCCATAGCACTAGCAAGCGAAACGGTCGCCATTGCAGGAAGTCCAATGCGTCATCTTTCATGCACTAAAGAGTATTTACTTTCTGTGATTTCGTTTCTAAAGAGAGTTCTATCAAGGCACACATAACTGCACTTTGGCATTATAGATGTGGCGCGCGTTACCACGCTTTGGGGGCATTAACTCTTAAAGTCGTAATGCGTCCCTTCCCGCTATCCGTAAAGAGTCGTAATGCGTCCCTAGATACAAATCTTGTTAGAAATGAGATCTTGGAAAGTAAAAACTCTTCAATGCTTGAAAAATGATGTATTCGACTTCCGGCAATGGCGGCCGTTACCCGCATTAGTGTTATCACTCGATTCGCGATGTTTTTTTGTAGTTTTAACGGGTTTTTTTTTCGAAGATACGTTTTCGTTATACTTTATTACTAAAATAATAGTGTAATAAACTACAGGTAAATATTGTTTCAAACTCAGTACGGTCTTTTGGATGCGTAAAATAACCATTCTTAGCCTTAAAAATGAAGTTAGTATGACAATAATATTATAAATGGATTTTATGCAAATTTTTAAATTTCATAACCAGTTGATCGTAATACGGGAAATCCTTACTGGACTGAGGCGGAAGTTTATTGAAAACCTTCTGGGGCTTTAAGAGTTAAACGTTAATGTAAGAATGAGGAATAAGTTCAAATTTATTACTTAAAATATTTTTTTAAAAGTCTCATGAATCGAAATAATTATTTTCAGACTAAATGATATTCATGGAAATCGTTTCAAGATTTCATCCTTCACAATCCACAGCCATAATTCTTTAAAGTGAGTCACTGAGAAAATGAGGACTCTAATGTTGTTTGATTTGATTATTATTTTAGCATACCAGATCTCTTGATTAGTTTTTGTTATGAGTAAGCAATTAATCATTTGAAACAACACTGTGGGAAAATAATGATTTTAAGTTCTATGAATTGATTTTCCCCTCCAATATTTTATATTTAGTGTCTTTTTTGTGATATTTATACACAAAACTGTTCCATGTGATTTTTAAATAATTCATTTCAAAATTGCTGGCTTTTTATCATATGTAGGCAAATTTGATTACTGTAACCATGTTCAAAATGTTTCTAGTCAACTTAAGGCTTAGTAATATCAATACTAAAGCTATATACATGCAACATTTTTAACAATCAACTACAATATATTTGTTCATGGTTTTACATAAACTGTAATTAGTTTTAACATTATATTCATATTTTAATGAAAAAATTATATATTTGTAATGAAAATGTGTATAAGACAGGTATACATTTTATATATATCATGGAATTGTGACAAGAAAATACTTAGTATTGAAAAGTTTATTTTTTCTCACATTGAAAAAAATCTTACAGGCAATCCAATCATTACAAGATATTTATGCATAAACACGTTGAAACTTCCTTTGCAGGGTTTAAATTTATAATTGTACTAGCTATTATGCCTATATACATTACAGATTCACTTGTTGTTCCTCATTGTACATATTAACATGAATTACAAAATAAATGTTTTCCCTGCCTGGTGCTTGATTTTGAATTATCACATTCATATATTATTATCACAAACATTTAAATTAATTGGATCACATTGCATTGTAAACCAAATAAGGACATGACAGATGACCAACATACGAAGCTTTTGGCAATCTTTATTGCATTATAATCAGACCTTTTACAAGTCTTAATAATTATCCAAGAACTAGGCATTCAACATATTGTTGAAATAAACAGGTTCTTTCAGACACTCAGATGCACACCTGAATGAAAATTGATCCTACTTGTAGTTATCTTTGGTACACTTTATCAAAAGAAATATTTTAAAATAATGTTTAAAAACTATCTTGGGAACATCTGTAAAGTAGGATGACAAGCACATATTTTCCAAAATGGTTTGGATAATTACTTAGATTAACAGAAATCCATACATTTTATATTACAGTGCAATTTTTCACTTAATTTTTTAGTCATCCCAAATTGTGAAAGACTCAAATGTTATCTCAAATTAGTGTTAACTCATTAGCTCCTGATGAGACTAAATGCGACCTTATAGGGGTCCGTACGGATGCGTCCAAATGCGACTGTTCGCCTATCAACGCACTCTCGCATTTTTCGTTAAAAATAGCATCAAAATCTCGCTTTCCTCGAGACTTCCAGCTTTTGTGTGATTCTACGAGATTTCAATAAAAATTACCGGATGTTTTTATCTTCTTTCACTTTCAAACCCTGTGTGAATTAGTTTGACGCGTCTCTATCGAGTGTGTATTCGCCCGAGGTGTCGGAAATCGCGATATAGGTCTTTAATCGCAGTGCACGTTATATTATTATTAAACTTAATTCATTCCTGGATGTGTTAATCATTTTATTTTTTAAGATAAAAGAATATTTTTAGAAAAGAAAGGCATTTTCCTCATGAAATCAAAAGCTTAACGAAGTTGCTTCCCTTTTGTCCAGAATATGGAATAGATACGGAAGTAGCCTTTCAGGAGCTATTGAGTTAACCATAAACTATAAAGGAATAGAACATTAAATAATCAACCTGGCTGCTTGCTAAGTGATGAGTTTTTCATATGTTTTGGCCAAGCGATGTTAGCATCAATTCTCTTGAAAGCAAAGTAGCAGGATTTACCCACAGCTTGATTATCCCCCTTGATTATTTGAGGACAGTCTGTGTCAGCTAAATGGCTCTCTGTTGTGAAAAAAAAATTAGGAAGCCTGAAGACACGAAATTTGACAATATTTTTATATCCCTCCTAGATATTCTTCATTTCATTCTAGGGAGTCAAATAGATTGAATTTTACAACATTAATTCTTCTTTAATTTTAAATCCCATGACACTGAATTAGGACTTTGTTTTAAAAAAAGTAATCTTTGACTCAGTAGAATAGTTATGCGACTTGACTTATTTAGTTATTGGGTTAAATGGTAGAACTTATATGAATACATTCAAAACAAACTATGTGGGTAAAAACAATGAAAAATTTATTTTTATTAATTGTACATTAATTCTGTCATAGCCAATATTGCATTCAAAACCAACCATTGCAAGAAAATGAAAATTTAATTATGCATGAAAACTGGCTTTTGTGGGAAACATTAAGTTGATACAGAATAGTGATATAGCTTTCAAATGGCTCTCTGTTGGCAGTATAATTAAGTGATGTTACTTGAATATTTTAAATTAAAATGTTCAATTTTGGCTAATTCATGAAGTCATGTATGTCAAAGGCAAGGGAAGTTCATTAGGATTCCCTTTAGAAGATTTATTTCAATTAAGAAATTTATTTAACAATCTAATTTAAGCCTTTCAATTATACCTTTGTTTCATTAGACAATCACATAAGAATGAAAATAAAAACTCTGACCTTGTCCGTCACACAGTAGGTAAAGGCCAAAGTCCTGTGGGTTGGTAATTTTGAACTTGTGTGCCACCATGGAGCCTAAACAGTAAATCATGAATGAGATGAGAGTAGAAATTTTAATAAAAGTAGCACTCTTCATACTTCATAGTAATATTATAGAGACTATTGGTCCATATTGTCTGTCAAGACAAATTACATACTTGTACTAAACTAGTAATCAATTAGGACGGGGTATAATTGAATTTGGAGTCTTCATTTAAAAAAATAACGATACAAAAATAACTATCTGTTTTGATAATAGAGCCCAAAATGTTGCCCTTACAAACTTACAGACATCTCTTGTATTCATGTTTGGTCTAACTGGTAGAGTTTTCCATGTTATTGATCCATGCAACTCGTCTGGTATTGCAATCTTCAGAAATCCCTGCATGTCTGATATAGTGGGCAGATGACCCTGAAGAATAACAATGTAGCAGAATACCCACTGTAAGAAACTAAACATCTATTCTATCTATATAAATAAATCACCATAACAGGAACAAGTCGTGCAAATAAGCATGATGAATGGCCTTCGCTGGGGTTGACCAATCACAGTTTATGGTTGGCAAGCAATAGTAGTAAAGGGTGGTGGCGGGGCATACGGCAGCGATCCCCCCAAGTTCACTTGCATTGCTTTCATTTCTTTGTGCTGCTGTTTGTGTCGCTCCCCCTTCTTTGCACTATCTAAGAGCAAGTCAGCGGTGTATGCTACGTTAGGGGTCATATCTAGTTTAGTTTAATTTGCATAATTACCATTAAGGAATTTCGGTTATACCATTTAAATCTAATTAATCGTCTTTTAAATCATTCTACATGGTAATTTTAGCAGTCTGTTTTTTCATTGTAAACGTTTACAGACCAATTGATAAAAGTTTTTTTCATGGGCACCTTTATTTATACATACATAATTTATCACAAGCACAATGGTAAGTCCTGACTTAATTGTTTCTAAACATTTTTATATACAGACTGATTTAAGGTAAGAATTTTTAACACACTGATAATCAGGATATTGGGTTCAAAGTGTCCAAACATAAGCTAAAAACATCCTCAACAACCATAACTTAAAATGGTGGTATGAATAAAATCTAAACAAAGAACAAAAAATTTTATTTTGAAGAGAATGTTAAGCATTTCTAGTTTATTTTTTTTTATGGTCTAACCTCCATTTGTGCTGGAAGAAGCTGGTGAGTCTCTTGGAAATTTTTTAATATCAAAACAGCACTTGACAATGTAGTAAGGTAATAGCCACCTTCCCCTGTTAGCAGTGATGGCTGTAACAGGCCCCACATAAAGTCTGCTTCTATTTCAGCTGCTACTAAACCACAGTGTACAAGCACATATATCAATAGGGGCAGGAAATCTGGTGATTAATAAGTTTTAAAAAAATAAATTAAAATCATCACAATCACATCTCTAGTTATTGCATATTTACACTTAAATTTTAAGCATTTGTAAGTGAAGGGCTAATTTTTAACTTTTTTTTAATGTGATGATGTGATTTTTAAAAAAAGTAATGCCCTTAATTTAAATGTTTTTTAAAAAGACTATGGTTACCATCAGCTCCTAGTGAAGATGGCCCTCTGCTTGGAACCTGATGGTGTCTGCCTTGTACCTGCCAAGCCAAGAACAATTAATGTCCTCTTTAGTCAACTACTCATGTTTAGAAATGTTTACCATGAATCTGCAATCTAAATAAAATCTAAAAAATACTTAACATTTGCCCCTCAGACAAAATGTGGCTTTCCGGAAATGCCTCAATAACTTTACAGCGTGATTTGTTCTTTAACTAGTTACTGCTGTCCAGCTTTATATTCTACATATATGTCTGTCCTTTTACAGCCTATATGGTGAACTTGCTTCAGGAAAGAGGAAAACAGGTCACCCACGCTTGCGATTTAAAGATGTCTGTCAAAGGGACATGAAAGCAGCCAAAATACATACAAGTGACTGGGAGTGTAAGGCAGAAGACCGATCTACGTGGCGCACAGTTGTCAAAGAGGGCGTCATAGTAGCCGAGGAGCGAAGATTGGAGGAGGCTGCAGACAGAAGAGCTAGGAGAAAGGCCAAAACATTTGGAAGCACAGAACTCGTGTGTAAAAACTGTGGCAAAGACTGTCACTCAAGGATAGGACTGCACAGTCACGCGAGGAAATGCAACCCAACCCAACGGTGATGCACCATCGTCTTGCGAGACGGAAGGATGCCGGAATATGCCGGAATATTTACAGCCTATTCAGGTAAGCTTAATGTTCTCATGAATTCCTAAGAATAAATTACAGGAAGTGTCCTGCTCTTTCTTCTGTCTAGGTTTGACAGTGGTGTAAGTGATTTTATGATACCTAAAGCTTCATGGTTGTTTGAATTGCAATTGTGTTTTCTTGTGTTATGAATAAATAATTTATTCAGTACAGAAATGGAGGCAGAATTGGGTTATGAGAAAAACAAGGTGAAAGTGAATTAGTTAAGTTATTAATTTAAAAATAATAGAACACTTTAGATCAACAAGATCAGAATTGTCTAAGTAGCTGTGCTCAATACAATTGAAGAATTTTAGGTCTCTAGTACTAAGTTAACTTGTTTTCATTAATAATTTATAGTTTCACTAAACTAAATTTCATTAAAAAAATAAATAAATGTGTATAAAAGTTAAATCAGCAACCTATTGTCAAAATTGAGTTATTTCCCTATACTTGATACTGAAGATATTTTTTTCATTGGGCGATGCAGTGCTGAGTAAATTTTAAAATAAAAAATATTTTTTAAAACTATTAAAACGCTTTGTTGGATCAACATTTTTCATTTCTAATAACTGCAATAGATTTCAGACCAACTGCGAAATATTTTAAATGTAACATTATATTCTTATGTAGTGGATATTTACAAACAACACTTTTTTTCATGATGAAATATCCATGTGTCTAGAAAAGTGTCATATTTTTGTGGTCATGGGTAACAAAGGGGAAGGTTTGTGAAGTATGAAATCACATAAATATGATGAATTATTTTAAAAATTGCAACTTATAACAGATATATAAAACAGTATTATTTTAATACAACTGTAATTATTTTTATTTTAAAACTACTATAATAACTAAGAGAGTCAATACAGGTATGACAGTCTTAACTATAGTTTAAATTACAGAAAAATGACAAAGTAGAATGAATGACACAGGATAATGAGAAATGTCAAATTGCCAGTTGTAATAATTTAAGTGGAAATGTGGTGTCACAAGTGAAAAAGTTAGGGCTAGCACATGAAGTTCAGTGAAACGTAAAGTGATTGTTTAAAATAACATACACAATGATAAATTGTTGATGTGGCCTTTAGCAAATTCTGCAGTTTTTGTAGAGGAGAATAGGACCTCTGCATAAGGTCAAGATAATGTTTGATGACATCCATGTCAGTGTTCTGGGGCAGCTTTAACCCAGGCTGAAATCAGAAACCAATCAAATTATTTTAATGTTTTATCCCAAGTCATTCATAAAGTCAGTTAATAACTCATGAGTGCAGCAGAGTTAAAAAGCAGCATAGTGAAATAAATTATATAGTCTTTCATCGGTTATAAATGCAATACTTTCTTTAACTATGAAATTTTATCATCTTATACCCATCACTATTTAAATACTATTTTATAGAGTCTTAACTCTACAATAAACCAATTTCATTTGCCTGGTTCTACATCAAAATATATTTTCTTAAATATATCTTTATTTAAGTTAATTAGACAATATTCTCCCGTCAAGCGTGTTTTGAAAATCACCCAAAAATAATATTTACAGAAAAATCAAATAATTGTATAATAAAAAAGAAAAAAAGTTAGTTAAAATTGTTTCATGTTTTCTTGTAAGTTTTGTTTCCATAAGAGAAACATCTTTATATCACTTTAAATCCTCCATATATTGTGTTAACTAACCTTAACACCTAAATCTTGAGCAGATTTTGTTCTGGCATATTTGATATTTCTGGACAATTGTTCCAGTGCTCCATTGCTAAAAACAGGATAAACATATTACAAATATATTTCAGCTTTAAGAGGAATTAATGTAGTAACCATTTTTTCTCTCCATTAAATGGTGACATTGAACTATGACTTGATATGTAAACTAAAACTTTGACCATTAAAAAAATAGATAATCATATGATGTTTGTAACTCAAATGTAATTCAAAACTGTGACCTACTTGCTATATTTGTCAACAAACAATCGATAGATGTGATACTTGAGAGGTTTCAGCACACAAACATGAAGGGCTTGCTCTATGATTGCATCTATGTTCAAAATTTCATTGGTGCCAAGCTTTAGTTTTAAAACAAAAGAGAGTACATAACACACATGTCAGTGCAGTTATTAGTTGTAACATGTGTGCATTATATAAAAACAACTCAATTTATTGTATACCCTTTATCAAAAATGTACTAAAATATAATATAAATGTACTTTACGTTGTAATTTGCAATGGTAATTAAAAAAAAATAAAATGTATATTATATATATATATACGTATATATATATATATATATATATATATTAGAGCTGAGGAAATTAACGATTAATTTTTCGATTAATTGGTAAAAAAATTATTGATTATAATTACTTTAATCGATAAAGTAGCGATTAAAATTGAACAAAATGTTTTGGAAAATATTGTGGATTTAATAATAAATAAATAATTATTAATAATTAATGATAGGAAAAGGATATAAAAAATTAAACATTGTTTTAACTTAATTAACAATGACAAATTTTAAATTCATTGACATCATATTGAACAACTTGTATTTAAATTTTAAAAAATGTTTAATCGCCTGTTTTTGTTACTTCCCTTGAAATTTTTTAATCATACATCTTTTTTTAGCTTTAAACTAAAATTATCGATTAATTATTCAGTAATTTTTCAAAAGTTAACGATTAAATTTAAATTAATCGATAACAGCCCTAATATATATATACCCCCCCTCCCCTTGCCGGATACACTAATGTGATATGACTTAACAAAAAAATATGGATACATGAATTTATTTCTAATGCTGAAAGGAGTTCTACAATGGTGTCATGTCACTGTTGTATCTTTCTATCTGGATCTTGATAAGAGGAAGGAAATAAGTGATACTGCTGCATGCAAGTGCATGGAACTTATGAGGTTATGGACTTTCCCTGATATTAGTATTTAAACTCAAGTTCTGAGGAACATTTATTTGAAACTGTTTAGTACACTTTTGAAAATTATTAATTTTTTAAATATGTTTGGTAAGTTGTTAGTCTTGGAAGGTGTTATAGGAGATCATTGAAACATTTAACTGAAAATGCCTGTATACGATTGCATAAAAGGTCAGTTGTGAAATATTCTTGGAACAAAGGTTTGATTTCATCCTTTATTGTTATTGTTATAGGAAACAAGTAACTATGTGTTAGGAAATGCTGTAGTAAAAATCCAATGTCCATATCACTTTCCAAAGATAATGAAATATTTAACTTGGGAGGTGGCATAAGGGGTTCAGCGTGTCAGTAAATAGGAGGTTGTTGGAGACAATTACATTCAGCGTTTCAGTAAATAGGAGGTTGTTGGAGACAATTACATTGACAAGAAGAAGCTGAGAAAACTGAGATCAAATATTTAATCAACAGAAGCAACTTAAAGGTCATTGCAGGTCACTGGCGAAACACAGATCATGAAAAGTTGTGTTGTCTTCGGAGGTGGGTAAATTGCGAAAGCTTCAGCTCAATTAGACACTAAGTGAGTCAAAATTGAGGTTTAAGATTCTATACAAGTCTAATAGACAAGCAAAGAAACCTTACTAAAAACGTATCAACAGGTTTACAATTGGTATCAAGTGATCAAATCCTGAGACTGACTCTTTTCTTTACCTTGTTTCTCTCCCTTTCTATTAGGTCCTCCAGTTCACCTTCCCCATGTTTGACCAAATAATTTTTTATGCCAGTCATAAACTGACGCACCTGAGAAATAGAGAAAATTCCATGCACTCAGTTCTTTTCAACATTATTTTTAAAACATTAAAACAACTTTTGTTAATTCCTGTGGAGACATTAAATGAACATCAGGAACTATCATCATAGCTGTTGTTGGACTGATGCCTCAGCACCTGAAACAGTTACATTACACATTGTGTATTTATATAATCAAACATTTAACATTGCATATAACATTGTGCATTCATATAATCAAACTACTTACATTACGCATAACATATTGCGGATTAGTCTCATGGCCTTCAAGAGTGCACTGAATAAAGTTTTCAATAGTGCTACCAAAGATGGTTTTATGATCACCTGACAACCTGAATGGAAGATAACAGAAATGATATCAATTTTTATTACACTACCCAAAAGCATCTTAAACAATTCTTATTAAACAATTAAATGCAACTTTTTTGCCAAATAAATTTAATTATCAATATGTAATCTTTGAAATTTTAAATAATAAGATATTCTAGAACATACACTGAGAACATGAAATGAATTAAGAAAATAAAAAGGTAACTGTAACGTTAAACAAATATGGAATGTTTTCTTTAATGAAAATATTCACACACAAAAAAAATAATTTTAAAAAAAAATCAAATCAATTTAAAAACTGATAATGATTTTTCTACAGACTTAAATTAATCATGCTAAAAATAATTTTAAAACTTGATGTTGCTCAGTGCCTGTTTTAAATTTAAGTAAAGATAACTGCAATTTACACTGTTAAAAAAGCGGTTCAAATTTCAGATAATTTTTAAATACACCATTTCTCCCCTTTTTTTATATCCATAAATTTATGAAAACTGTCTTGAATAACATTTCAACAAATAAATATTTCATTGAAATACAAAAAATCTTATATCCTATAAATAAGCAAAAAACCTTTTTCTAAAATTGAAAAAGAGATTTCGAATAGTTTCCTAATATTTTCTACAAATATATTTCTACTATGGTTGGTTGTAGGGCACCTAAGGTGCCCAATTTTTTCAAAAGCCCAAGAAACTTGTTTGATAAATATGAAATATTAAACTTCCTGAAATATACACTAAGTATTTTATAATTATAAATCCTCTAATCCTATTTTTATATCATTCCCTTTTCCAAAATTAAAATATACACTCAAACAATGACATCATATAATATTTTACAACGAGAAACACCACACGCTCTATTTTACTTAATGTGTCAAGGCGCAATAATGCGCGATTTACCTGTTTTTAGCAAAGCGCGATAATGTGCGACTCGATTGAACTCTCTTTAGAAACGAAATTACAGAAAATAAAATCTCTTCAGTGCATGAAAAGCGATGTTTTCGACTTCCGGCAATGACGGCTGTTTCCCTCGTTAGTGTTATCTCTCCATTCGTGAAGTTTTTTGGTAGTTTTTAAGATTTTTTTCGAAGATACGATTTTGCTATACTTTATTACTAAAATAATAGTACTAAACTACAGGTAAAAATTGTTTTAAACTCAATAGGTCTTTTGGATACATAAAATAACAATTTTTATCCTAAAAGATAGTCAGTATGACAATAATTTATTATAATAATATAAGTGGATTTTACGCAATTGTTTAAATTTCATAACCAGTTGATCCAAATTCGGAAAATTCTTACGGCACTGAGGCGCAAGTTTTCCAAAAACCTTGTGGCACACGAAGAGTTAATCTCGAAACCAAAATGATGCCATTCTTTTTCAACTGCTATATACTGTTGTACTATATCCCTCAGCATTACAGAGCCAGTGACTTGGGTTTTATCTATTTTTGCCACCTCTTTGAATTATTATTTAACTAGTATTGCAACCCTTAAATATCTCAAACCAAAGCATTTGATAAATGAAAATGTTAATTATGTTATTTTAAGCATAAAACCATTTTTAAGCACAAAACATAATCTCCACTCTCTTATATCAATACATGTAAAACCTGGCAGGTGCAGACAACCCAAGTTAGGAAGCCATAAAAAATGGAATTTTTTGTTTTATGCCATAATATTTTAAACTTTCAACTCGGAAGAAATATATTTTCAGATTTAATGGTCGTCATTAGCATTTTAAACATAAAAAACCTCCCAGCTCATGTGCTTATTTGAATTAATTGAAGTTATCTTTAGAAACCTAAATAGGCACCAAGCTTTTCAGAGCCCATTTATTGAGTCATGTTCAAAATAACAAATGTTTCTGTTTCTTATGCCAATACAAAACAAGCAAGAGTTAAGATATGATATCAGAAACTCACTTAAAAATATATTCCTTGATTTTAGCACCTGGAGACTTTCCATCATTATGAGACATTGATGTTTGTGGACCTGTGGATTTATAAAAGTAAATTAAAAAGAAGTGTGGCAATATATATGATCTATAATATCTTACAACAAAGATGCACATTAATCAAGTTTTTTAGTACTATTAAATTTATTCCAAACAGTTTAGAAAAAAAATTTCAATTAGAGAGCCAGTTATTAGTGATAAAAATATTTATATTTCGGTGGTCCAGGGGTAGCGCGCTCGACTGCTGTAACGATGGTCACGAGTTCGAATCCACACGAAGGTGAGGATTCGTTCACGGGGCCTGAGGAGTCCCCGAGTCACCCAGCTCTGAATGGGTACCTAACTAGACAATAGTTAGGCGGCTGGGGTAATGCGTGGAACCCCTATAGCCGTGGCCTGTGACCGCTGCATCACTTGCCAACAGATCATCTCTCATGGTCTGTGGACGCAATTATCTTCTGCATAGAAGGAGCGTCTGTATATCTAAGATATAAAATAACTAATAAATAAAATTATTTAATACAATTGTATTCTGAAGAATAAAAGATATGAAGAACAAAAAATTATCAATTATTCTAGAAATATTTATGAATTATTTTTAAAATAACAAAATAGTTATTACACAAAGTAATTTGACAATAATTTTACTGAGTAGAGAGGCAATAGTAGTTAAACAGAGTAGTTAGACAACAAAAGCCCAAAATAGGTAGAAGGGGGAGAAGAGATATTCTCTTAGCTTAGCCAAAGAAAGCACCATTTCAAGTGACTTGATAATATCATGACTCTGAATTATCATGTTATGAATTCTATAACTTACTAAATACTGGTCTGAGCCTGTTTTTTAAGTCTTCACTGGCATAGGTTAATTCTCCACCAAATAAAACATCATCCACTCCTATCACATGACCTGAAGCTTCAGACATTTGGACTCCAGAGCATGGAGAAGATTCCTGCAGTTGGGGTGAACTGTGGCAGTTGACCACATCAGGACAGTGCGAGGACAGTCTTTGTGGGGACGTTTGAGCAGAGGAGGAAATGTCTGCCAGATTAGCAGACGTTATTGTTAAGTTAGTAAGTGGGGAGGAGACCAAGCTGTCCATGGTTTTATTGAGTGATCTCAAACAGTCTGGAGTTTTCATGCCAGAATCTGATTGAAGAAAAAAAGCACAAGTAAGTTTTATATAAATCTGTGTGAATGACATTGTATAACAGAGACAATCAATAGCACCTCTATGTTTTGATATAGTTGTTAGTTATCTGCAAAACAGAACCTAAATATGTAAGATTAAAAACTGTTTTAAATTGAAAATCTCTAAAAACTTTTCATGATAACCTGGGAACTGTTATTGGACAAGAATACTGTTGATTTATTTATTGCTAAGATTCACTGATAAGATAAATATCCCATAATTAATGAGCGCTTATCATTTACTCCAGACCCATTTACCCCGGAAATATCAAAACTAGAACAACAGTACTGCACCGTATGGAAATCTTTAAATACTTTATTGTAATAGTAAATAAGTATACATATTTTGAATATTTTATGGATGTTGTTAATAGGACAATCATCCAAATAATTCCTTTATACAATATGATTCTACTATTCACATGACATGTTAACAAAAACATTACTTCCTAAAGCGTAGTTTGATGTTAATTTCTTTCATATACAGTAATTCATTACAAATAGACTGGTTTGAAGATGGGGATCAGAAATTATGACACTAAAAATATCAGAGGTGGGGCGGGACTAGGACATTTTTGTATACATCTAAAATTAAGGGATGCATTTCTGAACACCTGTTAAAATTTTGAATAAAAAATAAACTCTTGTGGAGAAATGTTTCCATAAACTAGCTGTATTTGTAAAAATGGTTTAAATTTTGTATTTACCAAAATTACTGATTTAAATTCATGTCTTTTAATCACTCAGAAAATGGTAGTCATAAAACAAAACTGGGGCATTAATTATAAATTCATTGTTCTCTCCATTTTAGCAGTTCAGCCCAAAAAAATCTGATTATTATTTTTAAAAGTTCTTTTAAATTACATCATAAACCAAATTGCTTTTGCCAAACATAGGGTGGTCATTGTGAAAACACAAAGCAAGAAAAAGATGATATAACCATTATTATGAAACAAGTAAGTAGTTTGGGATATTTTAACGACTTTAATTTTTTTAACCATAAGACAACTACCCTTACATTCACACCTCTGGATGTCCTTAAATTAGGCACCTCCGCTCTACTCCCTCCCATAAAACCTAGCTATGTCTGTAAGCCCCCCCTCCACCTCAACACTTCCTCCCATCCACACCCACAAATGTTCTTGAGTGAGGGTTAGGTTAGGTAACTCCTCTTGACTCCATCAACCCCCTAGATGGTTGTGCGCAGCAGGGCTAACAACCCAGTCATGTAAAAAAACAAAACATGTTACAAAAGACAACCATCATACTCACAACTAAGAATATTTTTTTAAAGTCATAACCCTCTCCACTCACCACTTATATAATAAATTAGCTTAGACTAACAGAAATATAATGTTTAAAAATAAAAAGTAAATTAAATGTGAATTTTTTAATATAAATATATATTTAAATTTCAATCCTTTAATTAAAATCATATATATAAAAGGATTTGTAATACTTTTGTAAAAGACATCTAAAAATCAAACATTTATGCTTAAACTGTGAGAGCAAACATGCCTGCTAATATAACTATGAATATCAATCAGTCACATATGAATATCTAGTTTTTAAGACAAAAAAAGATACCTCATATTTGATTCTAGTAAAATAATTAGACCTACCTGAATGTTTTAATTGAATCCCAACTTCTTGTTTTTTAAGGCCACCTTCCAAGGTGCAGTCATGATGTTCTATCAGTTCTTTGTCAGGATGTGCTGTGTATTCTTTGCAACAGTGATCGTGATAGTTAGTAGCAGACAACTGGTTATTTTGCTGGTGATGCCGATCTTCAAGAACTTTGATTTGTTGTTGATGTATAAGTTGTAGCTGTTGTTGATGTTGTAAAAGTTGTAGCTGCTGTTGATGGAATTGATGTTCTGTATGGTGAGTCTCTGAACTAGTACCAGCGGCATTATTGTTGACAAGACTGGTGTCATGGTAACTGCTATTGGCCTGCTGCCATCTCTGGATCCTCTCTTGAAAGTCCATTGCTGGAGGTAGGACATGAGTGTGTAATGGTGGCTCCCTGATGAGTTTATGAGCTGTCCCTGTCTCCCAGGGGGGAGAATACACTGTGCCTTGGCTACTGTCAGTCGAAGCCTTGACAACAATAAGATGGAGTAATTATGCAGGTTTGATGGCCAAAAGATCAAATATAAAATATATTATAAGGAATATTTCAATTGTGAGGAGACATCAGAAAATGATTACAAAATGGTAATAAATAAGCGGCATAATTTTCAAAAAAAATGTTGGTGTGATGGAACGTCTTACTTCTGCTATGTGCATCAACAAAGAATTAGAAAATTATTTTGGTTAAAACTGTTAATGTTTAAATTTAAAGTGCATCAGAGTATTATATACTGTAATGAAACCTTTGCATTAGTAGAGTGTGATTTTATTGAAATCCCTCATCTGACCTACCACAGCTCGTATCTAACAGCTTAATACCAAATTTGCTATGATAGCATAAATACTGAGAATACAAAATTGACTCACTAGATTGTTGCCTTTTCAGAATAGACATTATTTCTTGCATTATATTACAATATTAGTGGTACAGTTAAAAGTTAAAGTATTATCACATACATGTATATGTAGATTGTGGGTAATGAATTTATTTATTAGTGTAATGATATTTTCCCCATATTTTTCACTCTAGGTTTATTTTCAGTGATGATCCGATAAATGGAAAATGCTGTCCTAGGTATTTACGCATATATAAGCCAAACCCAATTTGATCTGTATCTTTTTGGTATTCTTAATTTAATGACTATACTAAATTGTCTAGAATAGTGGCTTCAAACATAATAGATATTTTTGACATTATGTTAACATAAAACAAATGATCCCTATTTACACATTGTCGTTCCATTTAAAATTAAATTTTCACCTATTTTTAATCTAAATATTTAGATTAAATAAGTCATATTTACTTCTGCTAATTCTTTCTTTAAGTAATGCAATATATGAAATTTTAATTTATTTTTAGTTTTAATGAATTCTTGATAGAGATTCTATTTTTTAAAATTTAATTATTTTTAAAACCTATTTTTGAAATGCTGGGTTTTAGAAATTGGATAATAATGTTTATTAAATTGACAAAGCGTGGCAATGCGCGCCTAGTCTCTATTACCAAAGCGCGTTAAAGTGTTCCTCGATAGAACTCTCTTTAGAAACGAAATTACGTAAAATAAAAACTCTTCAGTGCGTGAAAAAAGATGTATTTGACTTCCGGCAATGGTGGCCGTTTTCCTTGCTAGTGTTATCGCTCGATTCACAAAGATTTTTGGTAGTTTTTACATGTTTTTTTTTTGAAGATGCGAATAGGCTATACTTAAACTACAGGTAAAATTAGTATTAAACTCAGGACGGTCATTTAGATACGTAAAATAAACATCCTTCTCCTAAAAGATGAGTCGGTATGACTATAATAATATAAATACATTTTCAGCAATTTTTAAAATTTTTAAACCAGTTGATCGCAATACGGGAAAGCCTTAGGGTAATGAAGCGGAGGTTTAACAAAAACCTTATGGGGCTTTAACCATTAAGTTAAAATATCTCAAAAATTAAATAGATAAAAGTTCTAGTTCATTTGGTGAATTTAATCAACACTTACAGGTATCGTTTGAATGTTTAGTTAGGATTAAAGCGAAATGAAATGTTTTTATTAGTTCAATGTGGTTAACTACTTACCCGATAGATCTGCAGATTGTCATACTCTGATGGAGGTGCCCCATCATTCATTGGTCTTGCTAAGGCCACAATCGGCCGTATAGTCAACTCAGGGTGAGCACATGAAATCAAATCTTGTACAGTGGACGACTCAGAAAAATAAGAGGTCCTGTCATGGTGTTGCTCTACTGGAAATTTCCCAGGAAAAATTTTGTTAGCCCCTGAGTTAGAAACAGCATGATCTTCCTTAAATAATCCACTGTCTAGCTTCTGTTCCCTCTGATTGACCCCAGGTTTTCTCATACTAATGGCTGTGGGTGGTGTGAGGTTTCGAGTTAAGACTTTAGTCCCCAGCTTTAACCTGTTGAGGCGATCTTTCCAGCTCTGTTTATTTTGTAATTGAGAAATTTCACGGTGAGTCCGCATACTGAAGCTACGTGAAAGTTTGCTTGGGATGGAGGGCGGTGCAGGAGAATCTGATTTTATGGCCGCTGTATCAAAGATAAATTTATTTTGAGTTGGGCTGTTTTCAAGTTGGGCATCTGGTGAGAGAATGGTGTCTAACTCAGGATGTTTGGAGACTTTATGTTGAGTTTTCATTTGGTTCTCTAGGATCTGATTAGCAGCTAATGGGGCAGACAATCTTCTGACTTGAATGTTGATGGCTTTGCCATTCTTGTCCCTCAGTTTGACAGCATCCACAGGTTCGGCATACAACGGACTAGAAGCAGTGGCCAGAGATGATTCAGATGAGGACTTAAGCCTAGAAAGTCGGCCCAAAGGAGACAGGACTGGTTTCTTTGCTGTGATACTTGGATGAATTTGTTTGGAACAAGTATAGGAAATTTCACTGGAGGCAGTGTCAGTCATGGTAACAAACATGGTAGTTGTGAAGACAGACTGGATGGAAGGTTGACCCCTTTGGGAGGGAAGATGACCACTTTGGGAAGGGAAATGACCAGACTGAGAGGGGAGATGACCAGATTGGGAGGAGGGATGACCAGATTGGGAGGGGAGATAACCATCTTGGGCGGTTATATTTTTTGTTACTGCAAGTTTAGGCTGAAGAGTTAGTTGGGAGGACTCTGTACTGGATTGGGGGTTGACTTGCACAGTGTGAGATGAGTGATATTTCATAGTTTGAGGACTGACCTCTTGGACAGGATGTTGACCAATAAATTTATTCTGTGTTGTTGGAGAAAAAGATTGCTCATGACGAGGCTTAACTTTCTCTAGGTCCCCTTGCACAGAAAGCTCATCTTCACTTGCTGATCCTGCGATCATCCTGGCCTGTTCTAGCGCTGTTAAACCAGTAGTCCCCCCTGTTACAGAATCTCTGTCTTTATCAACAGCACGTCGAGCTGGTGGGGAATCTTTCAGAGTTTTTCTCAGAACTTTTTTCTTGCAATCTTTTAAAGCCCGACTTCTGTTCTGACTTGCGACTCTTGCCTCTAACACAGCCCTGGGATCATGGATCAAGTTAGCCCCATTTTTATCAGCATCTGATTCACAGCACGAGTTCCTCCAAATATCTTCGTAGTCACTTAATTTATCTGAAAGATTGGAAGTAAAGTAGCTGTTTTCAGGAATTTCCAAAAGTCCCAGATTTGTGGTGAAATAAAGGTTGGACTTTTGTTTAGGGTGGACAGGCCAAGATTTGTCCTTGGTTACTCCCCCTGTTGATGTATGATGACCATCCGAAGACACATCAGCAAGGGTTGTGTGAGATGAGTGCTGGTTCACCAAGGACACTGGTTGGTTGCTGGGATTGGACCTGTAAATGTCATTTTCCTGAGAAGTTTGTTGGTTGTCAGGCAGGACTGGACTAGAGGCTAGCACCCAAGACTCAACACTGGCCACATGTTTGAACTGTTGATGAGCATTGGAAGAATTGGGTGACATCACAGTTGAGGTGGGAGTTTCTTTAGTGCTTTTTAAACTGTTATCAAACTGTACGACAGTTCTGTTGACAAAAGATGCATGGGGAGCACCAGATTCATTAGTTTGGTTCCCCCTCGAGACTAGACGTGTTTCTGTATCTGACAATTTGTTCCTAGCCGGACCAATACTGCGAGGGACGGGTACTGGTGGTGATTGTTCTTGAATGTGTTTCTGAAAATAGCGCTCCATCTCAAACTGGTTTTTCATAAAGTGAGAAAAATCTGTTGCTGACTTGGAAGGTACTGTGTTTTGTGTTACCTGGCCAGTGACTGGAGTTTGGGGGCGTGGAGGTCGCTGAATGTTGATTGGTTCACTTGATGACTTATGCAACATACCTGACATTGGTTCAGGAGATGGAGATTTTCGAGATATCGGAGAAACCCAAAAATCTGAAATGCAAAAGATTTGTAAAACACTTAAATTTCTTTGCATTTTATATGGCCACACAAAATTACAAGAGTAAAAAAAAGTGTTTTAAAAAAAAAATGTAAATAGAAATAAACTCTTCAGATGTTTTTTTTTCTTAACAACACAACAATAGCAGCAATATTATTGGCATTAGCCAAAAAGCAATTATAGTAACACAGTTTAATTTAGTGTCATATATAGGATATCAGTTTCTAGAACATTTGCCAACTGAAAGCTGTCAATATTTAGTTTTAGACTATTCTTTCCTTTTATTTTATTTTCTTCCACCATGAATTAACACCATAGAATGATACATTTTGAAAAATAATGAGACATTAAAGTGCCAAGATCTTGTCAACTAAAATTAGAAAACAAGTAATGCAGTTGTGAGGTAATGAATGGTAGAGTTAACTTTATAAAAACTGTATATTTCAATGGTGAAAAGGGTATTAATAAAACAAATGCAGAAAAAAGTAAATAATTGAAAAACTTGATACAAATCAAAAGTTTATATATTTTATACATGTTTGGTTGTGCCCTGTCTGGCTCTTTAGTTGTGATAACTTGGTAAACAAATAATGCAAACTTCGTTTTTAACTAAAGGAATGTTTTCTATCAGAAGAGTGGGTGTGATTAAAGAGAAAGCTTTTAAGCTGTGAATCTCACCTTGTCCTAACATATTAATGGAGGCCAATTCTCTGGTGGATCTGGCTTGTTGTATTGCTCTGGGTAGACACAGATGGTAGGAAATCTCATCACTGGTCAAATCAACATTTGGATGAATGGGAGAATTTGAAAAATCAATAAATATTGTAAATATATATATTAAAACGTTATTCATAATCTGTAAAATCTTTATAAAGGTTAATTATTTCAATCTATATTGTTTAAAGTCAAATATATATATATATATATATATGTGGATACACTAAATTTGGTTGCAGAGTCACCAAAATAATGACACATTATAAGTTGAGTTATGAATTTAGCAATCAGTTTAAAAAAAAAAAAAAACTTGGGCACTATGCATAACCCTATGAGCATGATTTTATTATCAATTACCAAATTAATTTAAAGTTTCATAGCTTCTTCTAGCTGAGAGAAAGAAAATAAAAATTGCAAAGAAACTAAATTGCACTAAAGCTGAGAGACATTTTAAATTTGATTTCAAATGAGTGTCTTTAATAAAATACTTTTTTTTATCAAAATCTAATGCGATTTTTGTAGAGGCCTTTGAAAAAAACAAACAGTTTTTCATTACATTTTCACAATTCCTGCAGTTGGGCAAAGGAACAAATTATCTTTGTATAAAAATAAATCACAGCAATCCCAAAGTTACTTTAGCTGAATGCCCCACTTTCACAAAAAATACTAATATTACTGTTGCTGTATCTTAAAATGTCAATGTGATAACAAAGCATAAAATGATGGTAATTAAAGTTATTTTGAAACAAGAAGGTGACTGCCTTTAAAAAGATTTAAATTCCTCTACTCTCTCCTCACCCATGCACAGTCAAATTAGTTCCTAAGACAATTCAACTCTTATCACAAGGTGAAATGATATACAGATAAGGATTGTCTCCCATAATCATTAATCTTAATGGAACATATGGTCACTAATTGTATTTATCTGTCAGTAAACTCTCTAATGTAAAAGATTACTAAAACTATCCATCAAAAAATTTTTATTTTTAAAAAATATTTATGATAAAAACTATGGGTAAACATTTATTGAACTGTGACTTTAAAATAATAATTCTGGAAAATTTCTTGATACAAATTTAACATAAAGCTTCATTATTCATTATAAGCCAAAATTAAATATTACCTATAAAATATTTTTGACCAGTTTTGGCACATATTTTTTTTTAAAAGTTGTCTGAAATGAAAAATCTTACATGTTTTCAACATAATATGCTATAAGGGCAGGAATAGAATGAAAGAAATGTGAAGATCCTTGAAGCTTGAATCCACTGCTGGATCCTTCTATAAGATAGTGATCAACTACTGAGTGACCAGACAGTTTGGACTGTACACTCAGTGCCAGAGAATTGGACTGACTGGATTTACGAACAATGAAATTCTGAAAATAAGAAATTATAGTTTTCATAAAAACCATACATTATTTTTAGGATTAAAGAACAACACATTTGTTAAAAATATTCTATTTTTTTACAAGTTTCATGGATAAAACTAAATTGATAACTTCTTTGGGTGGATAGTACAAATAATATTAAATATGTAATAATTTATGCAATAAATGGAGACTGACTCCTTTATACAATTTAAAGGTTTCTTTTATTTATTAGATCAAGCAATCTCAAGGCATGAAAACGCATGGTTAAATTACAGATATAAATACGCATGGTTATCTCAGAAATGAGCACTCAAACTTACTCCTGTTTCTCTGTCTTTTAAAAGATGGACAGCACCTGCTCTACTCAAGCTGGACAGAAGCCATATGGAATTAGTTTTTGTTAGCCTTTCAATTGTGCTTATTGGTCGAAGTTCATCCATACTTGGCGAAACTTCCACTTTGACTGTCATAGGGGAGGATCGCTATAACAAGAAATATTCTTTTGATTAAAAAATAAAACAGGATAAGAAGAGAAGCTAAGCATTATTTCTTATTTACAATTGCCACTTTTATACAGAAAAACAAATAAAATGAATTGCTTTGTTTCTCTTAAATTCTCACTTTGAATTAATAAGACAGATTAGATTAAACTTCTGTCAAATATGAGCTTTTCCAACCTGATGAGATTGAGCACCAAAATGATGAGGATCAAAAACAAGCGGTGATGGCCCACATCTGAGTCTCCCATCGTGTCCACTGTCAACTGAGTCACAGTCCACTATTTCGTTATCACTCAAACTAACCAGGCTGTGATCACTGCCTCTATAGGAGATAAGACAAAATAATCATTAGCATTCACAGATCACTGTTTCCATGGATGAAAAGACAAAATCCTCATTAACAACCACTCATTACAGAAGATAAAAACAAATCATCATAATCAGATTTTAATGTAATTTTTGGGTCTGAAATATTTTAGCCAATGTTTTTAACCACCAAGGGGAAATGTAATGGCCATTTTTACCAAGTCAAATAGTTTTTTTAAAAAATTCTTTAACATTCTGATCTTTTAAAATAATCAGACATGCCTGATCCTTGCTGCATGCTAAAATGTAGCACTAACATGGCACACCTGCATTCTATTTTGGTCTATGACATTTACACACACACACACAAGGGACCATCCCAAGTTGAAAACCAGATAACATAAACTAAATATTTCAATTCTGTCAAAGAAAACAAGGAAATATATTTTTATAAGAGTTTCAAATCGACAAATTAACTTTCATTGCATCTTGCTAAAATTGACATTTTCAAATAACCACCGTGTAGGAATATATAAATTTAGGAACTCTACTAGCACAAGGACTCTAAGCAGGCTATATCAGAGTAAAGTCATCAATCACAGACATCATATCATGTTCCCCACTAGACATACTGTGGCCTACATTTTTAATAGTTCCCAGATCTTTAATTTCACTGAATGCACACACATTAAAGTGACAGGTGACATCATCTGGCACAGGTCTGCTCAGGCCAACTGTGTCCAACATCATTTAAAGAAAACACCACATCCATCCACTGATTTCATAGTGAAAGTTTTCATGTCTACTTAACTTTCACTACAAAATACTAATAATAGGAATTATTGAAAGAATGTCTCGATTTATCATAAGCACTCAGATGTACAGTTGAATTTAAGTGATACACAAATTGAGAAAATTAATCCAGGTCCTTAAGAACCTTATCCTGTCATAGATTAACTCTGAATGACAACACAATAGCAAGCGTTTTAGCATTTCTAGGGCGACACGCCATTTCTACAACCACCTTACAGACACATTATGAAATACCCACTATGCTTTTCTCCCCAATATGCTAATGGTTCCTCCCGAACTTAAGGAGTGTCAGTGTTGACAACACTTAACTGTATTTAGTATTAAATACCCTGGGCACTATGGGTGTGGGGGGGTCAATAAGGGTGTGGGGCTCAATATGGTGTGGGGGTCAATATGGTGCGGGGGAGGCAAAAACTGAGGCGCAAAACAAAATGGATTGGGAGTGTGAAGGAAATTCACATGCCTCAATGGTAAAGGGGACTTTAGTTAAGCTGGTAGGTGAAAGGTAGATTATACACCTGTGAATCATTGCAGTAATTTCTAGGTCAAACTAATCATGTCCAAAATACATTGAAAAACTTGTAAAACAAGGTTCAATATGTTTAGCTCTGCTTCACTCAACTTTCAGCTCACACTATTTCATATTGCATCATTTTATAAATTGGCTCACATCAAGAAGAAAAAAAATCATGTTAAGCCTGGTACCTATTGGAATTCAGGACGTGTTAGCGCATTTTCGTATTATGTATCAGTACTTGTGTTAGATATCAGAATTATGTAGTTATCAGTAATTGTGTTTAGATTTTAGACATATTTTTATGAATTTTCTTGTGTAATGAATATACCTGACATTTTTTTATTTAAAAGTCATTTCTTTACATTTAAAAAAAAAAATATTTTCTCTTTAATCCAACTACAAGTCACCACAAATGATGACGTAAAACTCTCTAAACTTTTACACATATTCTAATGACGTCAACTAAAAAAAAAAAACTAATTATTTTGCAACCTTTTGCAACACTCTTCAATGCTTGAAGAATTGTGTATTCGACTTCCGGCAATGGCGGCCGTTCCTAGTGCTAGTGTTACCTCTCGATTCGAAATATTTTTTGGTAGTTTTAACGGGGTTTTTAAACGGATCGAGTAACTGAGTGTTGATGCACAAATGGCAGGTAAGGACATACAAAAAACATATATACTTCATGGGTCTAGGACTTATGGATGATGTGGTCAAGGGTGATGACAGACGGACGGACAAAACGGGTGCAATAGCGATTTCGACATCTCGAAAATGCGCTAAAAACAACTTTGAATGCTTCTTGCTATGTCTAATCATAAAATGGCAATTTTAAAACTTAAGATGTATATATTTTGTCTTTGTACTTTAGAAAATATCCAATAAAAGGTGTATAAAATATCCAATAAAAGATGTATGTGTTTGCATAAATCATAAATCCACGTCATTTCCTGGAAGAACTTGTTGACAAAATGAGGAGTGTTCATATTTTTTCACTAGAATGGTTTAAATATTAACAACGTTTTTTTTGTACTTTTCTCCATGAAATAAAAGGTGGGGCTTGATGAATGATTGATTAGACTAAAGTAACTATATGACAAGCCTGTGAGGGGTTGGAAATGAAAAGCCTTTAAGAAGTGCTGGAAATGATTCAAACTTATCATACATGAATGTACATTTTTGATGTGCATTCAATGAAATTCAGGATGGGTTCTTTACAATGTTTTGGTGAAAAAAGCCAAAGTTAAAAGTTAATGCTAACCATCATGGTCTACTGTATAGAAGGAGCGTCTGTAACAGAGATAAGATATATTCAGTTGTGTTTGAATAGTGATTAAAAATTGACATTAGCAGGAAAGTCTTTGTGACCTGGGTTTTTAGGTAACTGAGTAAATTAGGTAGGGTGTCACTGGTGGGTTAAAAGCTTCACATTTTTTGAAGAAGTGGAGGTTGTTAAAAATTTGCATTTTAAAGTAATTAGTACCATTTTTCATTTATTAATTCAAATCTTTTTTATCAGTAATTTGACTAGTTTCTTTGTCTTCACAAGGGGTCTCCAAACTTTTCTGCCAGAGGGCCACATTAACTGTAAAACAGAAGTTTGGGAGCAGACTTCACAGTTTTGTGGCAAATTACTCGTAAAAATAGTATTTTTATTTGGAGATTAAAAGGTCTCCAGGCGCCTGATGAGAGGGCTTCGCGCGCTGCATCTGTCCCGTATTTTAGAGGACCCTGCTCTACACCATAAATGTGCTCCATTTGGTAAACAGCAGCATATGTATTTTTAAATCCCTTATATTAACTTCATCGTCATCTCTTTGTCCGTCCTGCAGAAAAACAAAAGTAAAAAATGACCCACTTCCCATATTGCTATCGAGCTGAAATTTTGCACATAGACTCGTGTCACTTAACAATGCATTGTCTCAAAATTTCAGATCGATCGAATACACTGTAATTAAATCTTAATGCACTTTTAGTTCATCTCTATATAAATGTATGGTAGCCGACACGTATGTTGGTGACATCCACATGTTTGCTGGAGTTCAGTCTAACCATCGGGGAACACAGTCCCACCCCCACCCGTCCCCTTTTTACACCAAGAGAGTTCAGTCACGTTCAGTCTGTAAATCTTTGTTTGTCGAGTGTTGAATATAATCAATACTTTTAGTTCTGTCTCATATATAAGGGATTTATAGTCAAACATTTTTTTTACGGGTTGTTTTTTAAGACTTTCTATTAGGTTACTATTTGTACATGTGTATGAATCAGGAGATTTCCATGTGTGAAATCAGTGTTGAAATGAAGTCCAGCTCATTTATTTCAGTTGGCATCTGATCTCTCCAGAAAACAGGGATCAGTGAGATAGGAAATTTAAATAGAGAATTTAAAAAAAAATAATTTTAAACTGTTTTTCAAATTGAGTCTGTGAAGAAAGTAAGAAGTTAACAAAAATAGTAAATAGTAATTAGTTCTGGCATAGCAGGAATCAATGCCATTGTAAATAGCACTTCCATAATTTGTAATTAGATCTGTCACAGCTGCTCTGACTTACACAGCATCCCCCGGTCTATGACTGGTATTGCCAGCAGAAGAGAAAAAGGAATCTTTGCCTAGTGTGTCAGCAGAGTGAAGAGTCCCACTAGTACATGGATCCTCTTTGTCACCTTTATCTTTTGCTACATGACATAGGTCAGTTAGAAGGGAGTCCAGGTCACTTGCAATGTTGCCAAGCATCTGTGAAGGAAGAAAAAAAGGACATGGTTATTCTATTTTTAGACTAATAATTAGCAGAAAGTAGTAGGTCAGTAGGTGGTTCAGAGTGGACCCAGCATGTCCCAAATGCAGTCTCCACAGTGAATACTTTAAGTTGATCATTTAACTGACAAATATAAAGGTTTCATGTCATAATTTTATCCCAATTTTTATTATTATTCATGTATCTTAAATCTGAAGCAATGACTGTACATGTATTGCCCATCTCAACAAATGCAATTCTGTGGTAACCATAGCCCTTAAAAGTAGCAGTAATGAGTAACTCACAAACACTGTCACTATCAAGATCGAATAAGATCGAATAACTCATTATATATGTATTTACTTACAATCATCAATAAGCCCTTTTACTTTACTTTTCTAATTAAAAATTGGGCTGAAGCGAAGTATGTCGACCGTGACGTCACGACGCTACCGGTTGCTGGAAAAGAGAGTTCTATAAATTCTAAGGATTTTCAAGAATGGAAGGCTGGAAGGTTTTAGTTTTAGAATTTTCGGAAAATTGAAGGTTTTAGGGTTTGGTATAGCTATAGAATTTTAATTTTAAAGCTTTTTAAACGACGTGCTATAACAACAAAGATGGCCGCCGGTAATGACCGTAACGTCACGGCCACGGTCGACATACTTCGCATTTACCAAAAAATGAACCATCGCGGGGGTAGTTGAATATCTTAATGATGGCGCCGTGACGCATGTCAACTCATAAAGGTATAACTAATACCTTATAATAATAGGGTCATAATTCATAAAAGTCTTTATAAAAGTATATTATAATTGTAAAAAATGATGTTAAATTATAAAAGTAAAAATAAAAGTAAAGCAATTAACAACATCAAAATCACGTGGAAATGGGACTTGTAATTTCGCAAGTGATAAATAAAAATAGTAAGTAAGTTCATTAATATTTTACAAGAAGTCTATAAGTTATTGAGGAAATTTGCTTTGCAAAATAAATTTTTTATAATTTTACAAACACATTTTGAATACTCGGCAATATGTAACAGTAACAGAGACAGCAATGTTTTTTTGGAAAATTAAGTTAATTTGTGATCATTAGGCACCAAGCGGGTAGCAGATAATGCCAGATTTTTTAACGAAATAAAAGCTTCGAGCTAAATTCCGTTTTCGGCTAGTGTGCAACAAACAAAACTATGTGTTTACATCTAGTGGTCAGGTAGCGATAGCATCAAGTTTATTTCTAGCAGAGTTTTTAAACAAAGGGGTGCCAGAGGATAATCAATTGGGCATTACAAGTTCAAGGTCATTTATGGTTGAGATGATGAGAACTACGACCAGGTGTCTTTTTTTCACTCCTAAAGTTTGCTGGGTAAGCTCAATATGATTTTTTTAAAAAAATTTTTATCTAGGAGACAAATTTACTGCCGCGCTGGCAAAGGTGGAAACTTTTTTTTTACACTTTACTCCTGATTCATTCTTATAGGGAGGCGTTATCCCCAGAATTCTATTAATAGTTCGATGTGGAAGGGAGAATTCAGTGAAATATTCTCAAGTCTCAGTGCCAGCCTTATTGTTTTTCATGTCGATTGCTGCGATTTTGTTAAAATGTTGTTAATTTCATCGATAAACCTAACCCACACCCTAAAACCTATCACTAAACCTAACCCACACCCTGAAACCTATCACTAAACCTAACATACACCCTAAAACATATCACTAAACCTAAAAAACTTAACCCACACCCTAAAACCTATCACTAAACCTAAAAAAAACTTAACCCACACCCTAAAACCTATCCCTAAACCTAAATCATGAACAAAGTATTAAAAATTAATTAATTTAACAAACAAAAAAAAAAAACAAAGAAAACAAAACAAACAACAACAACAAAAAAAAAGATTCCGCAACCGAGAATCGAACCTCAGACATAACTACCAGCTATCCTACGCACTAACGATAAGACCAGGAAAACTCGAACGCTAATGGTCTTTTAAAATTTATAAAGTCAATTTTATAAAATTATAGTTTACTAAGCCTAGCGGATCTGAATAGCGGTCATGTGACCGAGATTTCTATCTCACGACTCAGGAGATTCATTTAGAATTCTGCGAATAACGTATAGCGTTATCCCCAGAATTCTGAGGATAACCACTTCGTTCTTATAAGTTATATCCTTACCTCTTAAACACGGGTCAACAAGCAGGGGGTAAATTATCCTATTTTGGTTTAAAAGGAACTCTTGTTGGGTTTTATAAGCCCACAATGAGTCTGCATTAAAAGACTCATTGGGGCTTATAAAATCCTCTCCATTGGGGGTAAAGTCAACATACAATTTTATATTTTGGGTTATCAGGCAAACAAGCTCGCTCCAAACCTGTCTTAAAATAACCGAAGTACGTTTCGTTTGGTGCATTGTAGCAATAGGTTTTACTAAAATTATAGTGTTCGATGACACCCCGTGTATTACAACGGAGCCGTTAACATAAACTTTTTTTTTTTTAAATTAAAAAAAATATATATAAAAAATAACCGTTACATTTGGTAACAAATTGATTTGAATCAATTGTTTTTATTTTAAATGTATTAAATAACTTAAGTAAACGGAAAATTCGTTATAGTTTGGTGCAGGGCCGTCTTAACGCATAGGCCCATTGGGCATTTGCCCGGGGCCCACGAGCATAGGGACCCATGGGAATATGTTTATTTATTTTTTATTCCTGCTGTTGGGGGCGCCCTATTTCTTTGCCCAGGGGCCCAACACTATTTCTTTGCACAGGGGCCCAAAATGGCGTAAAGACGGCCCCGGGTTGGTGTGTTATTTTTAACCGCCAATAGTTTCCCTTATCCCAACATGCTTTTTCGTATAGATTTCCTTGAAAGGTGCGGCTTACAGCAAGAGACCTCCACGGGGTGCTGACACTAAAATAAAAGCCTAGACGCCCTAGACGTTGTTGTCCCGAACACACCACGAGGGAAAAAAAACTTCTTTCTAAAATCATTATAAATTATTCAACGAACACCATTTAATGTCTAGTTAATATCAAAAGGCCTATGCGGCTATGCGAAAGTTCAGACAATGAAAATGAATGCTTTTCAAAAAATTAGTTGTATTTAAGTAAATTTAACTATTTTATTTATTTTTTTTTTTTTTAAAGTTTCACTGAAGCTTTGAAAAGTTTGTTGTTGACAACTTTTAGTAATTAAATGGATATTGTGTTTATATTTTTAAAATTAACAAACGAAATAATTTTAATCGGAATATTGACGCTGACATTAAAATTTGTTATTGATAGTAATGGGGTAATACAACAACAACAAAAATATTAAAATATTAACATAATTCAGAAATATACAATTACAAAGTGGCCAAATCGAATATTTGAATACATGTATTTCTAAATGAAAAAGAGGCAATACATGCGAATGGTGTGCATATGACCTCCAAAAAGATTTTGAAATGTTGTAATGAGACAATATGCCCCCCACACCTACCATTCCCCCCCCATCTCACCTATATAGTTATATAGATACGGGAAAAAATAAGAGGAACGTGTATATTTAAATTAAATAGTCGACCAGTACTGCTGTATAAGTAAATAAAAACAAACTCAGGGCCGGGATCCAGGTCGGGGGTGGGGGGNCCCGACCACCCAGGGGGGGGGGGGTTCTTCGCGCTTTGCTTTTTTAATACTGATGTGTGCTTAGATAGCAGAGGGGTCCAGCGGTACCGGTTGTCTTGGTTCCCATTATTTCTCCAATATTATAATCTGCATAGGGCATGCATGTAACACGGGAATGATCAATTTCACAGTTATTATGAATAACACAGTAGACATAAAAATGGAATTTAATTCTTCTAGAAAAAAGTGGCATAATTGCAAATGACGTGACACAACTTAAAAATCAGTCTCTTCGACAGAGCAATTGAAAAAAAAAAATCTTGCTTCACTTTACTGCAGACAAGTCAATGTGTCCATGTTTGTTTATCACTGTGTATAATGTTGAATGTTAGGCCATCTGTGTGTGTGGGGGTGGGGGGAGGAGGGATGTTTAGTCCTAAACAAGGCTGTATGGCGGTTTATTAAACACGCAAAGTGGAGAGTATAGTGTAAATTTCATGTTATTTTTCTTATTCATTTGGTTTTGTACTTATTAACAATAGATAATAATTAAGTGAATCGTTTGGTGACAGTATTAGCGAGACAATAAGAATTTAGTAAATCAGCTTGTTTATTAAAATGGTAGCAAGACAATAATGGTAGCTAGTAAAACAAGGAATGCTGAAGCCTGAAAAATGGGCATGAAAAGAATGAAAAGTGCAGACAAGACGCCTTCTTCAGTAAACAGTGAAAACAAGTTAAATTTTAAAACCCGTAAAAAGAAAGTTTGTAGCTATAAATCTCTTATATCGTAACATAAGTATTGATTATATTCAATATAGTAAGCACCACGCGACAGACTAGCATAAACATTTATAGATCGGGAAAATATTATGAAAGTATGTTCAATATAATAGGCACTCCACGCGCGAAAGGAAAATATGTAAAAAAGTAAGTTCACTATAATACACACCGCGCGTCGGACTGGCATAATAATGAACATTTACATACTGCATAGCGTCATAGAGATACATTGAGATAATCTAAAAATTAATTTATTTCATTACAGTACATTCGATCGATCTGAAATTTTGATATAATGAATTGTCAGGGGACAAAAGTCTATGTGCAAAATTTCAGCTCGCTAGGATCCCGGGAAGTAAGTCATTTTTGACGTTTGTTTTTCCGCGGACTGGACAACGACAGACTAGACCAGGGATCTCCAAACTTTTCAGCCGGGTGGCCACATTAACTGTCAAACAGCAGTTTGGGGGCCGACAATTAGCCCCCAACTACTAAGATTTATGGTAAACTATAAAAAAAAAAGTTTTTTTTTTTAAAGATTAAAAAGTCTCTAGGGGCCGGATGAGAGGGCCTCACTGGCCGCATCTGAGGGCGGGACGTAGTTTGGAGACCCTTGGACTAGGTGGTGAAGCTAATATAAGGGATTTAAAATCAATCAACTCGTAAAAAAAGTTTGTTTTTTTTTAACAATAAATCCCTTATATATGAAGCATAATTAAAAGTATTGATTACTATCATGTTTAATATAATACGCACCGCGCGACAGACATTTACAGATCGGGAAAATAGTATAAAAGATGTTCGATATAATACGCACCGCGCAAAGTACGTTCAATATAAAACGCACCGTGCAACAGACTAGCACAAACATTTACATGCTTCATATAGATACAGAGAACTTATTTAATTACAGCACATTCGATCGATCTGAAATTTTGATAGAATGAATTGTTAGGTGCACATAACAAAAGTCTATGTTGGTCCTTTTTTACTTTTGTTTTTCCGGGGGCGGACTACGACCGACAGAAAGACAAGTCGGTGAAGTTTATATAAGTGATTTCAAAATAAACTTTACCTGCAACCTAAGACGAGCGGAAATTAAGGCGCAAATGTGATATATATGACAATGAAAGTGATGGAGGGCAATATATATACATATATATATATATATATATAATTCACCTGAACAAGATAAGAGCCAGTTGTGTGCATGACGAATGACCATTGCTGGGGTCGACCAGTCAAGCGAAGTAGGTTTTTTTTAAAAAAAGGGGGGGGGGCATGTTTCGAGAAAAACGATGCTTCTTCCGTTAATTTGCGTTGTTCCTTCACAGAATAACACGTTGTCCGTGGTGTAGTGGTTATCACGTCTGCCTTACATGCGGGAGGTACTGGGTTCAAGAATCAGCGGAAACATAATTTTTGTAAACATTTGTTCCCGATCTTTTCTCGTTTTTTTTTCCCGAAAATAGCTGACCAGAAGCGTCATTAGGGTTCGTGTCACACGGGGCGGTAGTTCATGGTTACACCCCCTCATGACTTAACCTATAGAACTCCTCCGATTTTTCCTGGGCCAAATAACGGGCACATACATAATTTTACATTTTGGTGTCACCCCCTGATGTTGTCATCCGGGGCGACCCAACCCCACCGCACCCCCTAGTGACGCCGCTGTAGCTGACCCTCGCTAGGGTCTGCCAATCACAGTTTATGGGTGGCAAGCTAGGTTGGTGCAGAGACCATCGATACGTGAGATGGAAACTTGTATGATACTAGCGGAAGGTGGGGTGAAAACTTGTATGATACCTGCTGAAGATGAGGTGAAAACTTGTATGATACCTGCTGAAGATGAGGTGAAAACTTGTATGATACCTGCTGAAGATGAGATGGAAACTTGTATGATATCTGCTGAAGGTGAGATGGAAACTTGTATGATACCTGCTGAAGGTGAGATGGAAACTTGTATGATACCTACAGAAGGTGAGATGGAAACGTGTATGATACTAGCGGAAGGTGAGATGGAAACTTGTATGATACCTGCAGAAGGTGCGGTGGAAACTTTTATGATGCCTGTAGAAGAGGAAATGGATACGTGTATGATACCGGAGGAAGGTGAGAGAAAGTGTAGATGTGAGAGGAGTTGAATGAGAAATACGGCATGGGGAGTAGTAGAAGATGTTGAGTTATGGAGAAGGTGTGTACAGAAGAAAGACAGCAGACAAGATAAAACTACTCGTTCAGGTAAGAATAACATGGGCGGCGAGAATTGCCAGGATTAAGTGGCGGAGACTTGATAGCCAGCAAATAAAGACAAACAAGAGATTTGACTAGGCACTAGGCACACATTTCTGTGGATGCTCAACTTGGAAACACGTGCTTTAATTTAATGCTGTCTAACACGGAGAGAGAGAGAGAGAGAGAGAGAGAGAGAGAGAGAGAGAGACGTGTCATAGAACACAGCTCCGTTGTCCACAGTTTTTGGGAGCACTCCATACCTCACAGTTTGGGAGCACTCCATACCTCACAGTTTGGGAGCACTCCATACCTCACAGTTTGGGAGCACTCCATACCCCAGTTTGGGAGCACTCCATACCCCAGTTTTGGAGCACTCCATACCTCACAGTTTGGGAGCACTCCATACCCCAGTTTTGGAGCATTCCATACCTCACAGTTTGGGAGCACTCCATACCCCACAGTTTTGGAGCACTCCATACCCCACAGTTTGGGAGAACCCCATACCCCACAGTTTGGGAGCACCCCATACCCCACAGTTTGGGAGCACCCCATACCCCACAGTTTGGGAGCACCCCATACCCCACAGTTTTGGAGCACTCCATACCCCACAGTTTTGGAGCACTCCATACCCCACAGTTTGGGAGCACCCCGTACCCCACAGTTTGGGAGCACCTCATACCCCACAGTGGCTGCCAGTAAGATAATTAAAGCAAATATTTCTATTTGAGTGGTGAACAGGTTTGGAAAGTATGACATAATTAAAGTATGTTTGGGGGGGGGGTATAGTTGCAATGCGGAGGTAAGACAGGGTGATGTGAGCCATAATAGAGATGTGAGGCGGGAAAGAGATTTGGGGCATACTGGAGATGTGGGGCTGGGATGGAGTGAGACAGAATTTATAAAGATAAAAGAAGTATGGTAAGTAAAATTTAGACAAGACCATTCATTTTTTAGTTTAATATCTAGTCGGATTTATTGTTACATTCAGACTTATGCAAAGTATTTAATTGTATTTCATTTGTATCCGATTACGGTATACAACTAGTTCTTAAGAAGCTTTTAGTATTAATTAACGCCTTACAATATTTGTTTCCAGTTCACCACACTAAAATATTTCCAGTGTCGTGTTCTCACTTCCCTTACACTACACAGTTATTAGCTAACCAACCCAAGTAGTTACTTCCATTGTTCCCCCAAACCAAAAATGTCGGGCTTTTAATGAGCTGCTGACCTACTAACCCCAACCTCCCACCTCTGACCCTTCAAATGAGCCTCGCCTTAGCACGCCTACAGATCAACAAGTATCTCCCCATCGCCCCCCCCCCTTTTTAGGTGATGCTGGGGCTTTCAGAATACCGCTAGATGGTTTAATAGTCTATCCACGGGCCGGCTGATAAGTCATTCCTACAACACATTGTTTGGGTTGGTGCCATAAAAGAAGTCATTCCTACAACACATTGTTTGGGTTGGTGCAATAAAAGAAGTCATTCCTACAACACATTGTTTGGGTTGGTGCCATAAAAGAAGTCATTCCTACAACACATTGTTTGGGTTGGTGCCATAAAAGAAGTCATTCCTACAAGACGTTGTATGGGTTGGTGCCATAAAAGAAGTCATTCCTACAAGACGTTGTATGGGTTGGTGCTATAAAGTAAGTCATTCCTACAACACATTGGGTTGGTGCCATAAAGTAAGTCATTCCTACAACACATTGGGTTGGTGCCATAAAGTAAGTCATTCCTACAACTCATTGTATGGGTTGGTGCCATAAAGTAAGTCATTCCTACAACACATTGTATGGGTTGGTGCCATAAAGTAAGTCATTCCTACAACACATTGGGTTGGTGCCATAAAGTAAGTCATTCCTACAACACATTGGGTTGGTGCTATAAAGTAAGTCATTCCTACAACACAGCCAATTTGGGTTGGTGCTATAAAGTAAGTCATTCCTA
>MUZC01000051.1:332950-343088 GCA_002072015.1 Radix auricularia | reverse complement strand
GATTTTTCAACTAAACTAACTGCTGTAGACTGTGGTACATCTCTTGAGCGTTACGTTACAAACATACCCACACCACTGGGCTATTATATATATAATTGTTTCTTGTGATGTTATTATTATTGTTTTTTGTGAACTAAAACTGACACTGAATCGGCGAGTAAAAATAATAATATAAAATCTTATTCCATTAACAAAAAATATATTAGTCCAGGGCCGTTTCGACCGGGGCCGTTTTGTCAGGGGCTGTTTTGTCGGTAAACCAAATAAATATATTCCATAGGCCCTTATGCTCGTGGGTCCCCGACAAATCCCCAAACGGGCCTATGCGTTAGGACGGCACTGCTACAACACACTGTAAGCATTGTATGGGTTGGTGCCAGAATGTATGTAAGTCATTCCTACAACAAATTTAATTGGGTGGCCTTAGCAATAAAACTATCGTACATCGAAATTGATTGGTCTCACCTATATAGGTTATCATACATCACATTTGATTGGTCTCACTATAAAGGTTATCGTACATCATATTTGATTGGTCTCACTATAAAGGTTATCGTACATCATATTTGATTGGTCTCACCTATACAGGTTATCATACATCACATTTGATTGGTCTCACCTATATAGGCTATCATACATCACATTTGATTGGTCTCACCTATATAGGCTATCATACATCATATTTGATTGGTCTCACCTATATAGGCTATCATACATCACATTTGATTGGTCTCACCTATATAGGCTATCATACATCACATTTGATTGGTCTCACTATAAAGGTTATCGTACATCATATTTGATTGGTCTCACTATAAAGGTTATCGTACATCACATTTGATTGGTCTCACCTATATAGGCTATCATACATCACATTTGATTGGTCTCACTATAAAGGTTATCATACATCACATTTGATTGGTCTCACTATAAAGGTTATCGTACATCATATTTGATTGGTCTCACTATAAAGGTTATCGTACATCACATTTGATTGGTCTCACTATAAAGGTTATCGTACATCATATTTGATTGGTCTCACTATATAGGTTATCATACATCACATTTGATTGGTCTCGCTATATAGGTTATCATACATCACATTTGATTGGTCTCACTATATAGGTTATCATACATCACATTTGATTGGTCTCACCTATATAGGTTATCATACATCACATTAAATTGGTCTCACCAATATAAGCTATCATACATCACATTTGATTGGTCTCACTATATAGGTTATCATACATCACATTTGATTGGTCTCACCTATATAGGTTATCATACATCACATTTGATTGGTCTCACTATATAGGTTATCATACATCCCATTTGATTGGTCTCACCTATATAGGTTATCATACATCACATTTGATTGGTCTCACCAATATAAGCTATCATACATCACATTTGATTGGTCTCACCTGTATAGGTTATCATACATCACATTTGATTGGTCTCACCAATATAAGCTATCATACATCACATTTGATTGGTCTCACCTATATAGGCTATCATACATTACATTTGATTGGTCTCACCTATATAGGCTATCATACATCACATTTGATTGGTCTCACCTATATAGGTTATCATACATCACATTTGATTGGTCTCAGACATCACAAAACTCGTGATTGGTGTGGGCGATTAAAATAGATCAAGATAACAAACTACTTCAAAAGGTAAAACTTGTACCAGGTATGTAAAAGTAAATGGTACTCAAAAAGATACTATTCCTCGATTTATAAATGTACTAAAAATGTACCAGTACTTGATATGCCAAAGGCACTTAAAATATATAATAGTAATATTTTGATAAGCCTTGGTGTAGTGAGCGAGAAGCGGCACATCCCGGTGACAAAATGTGCTTGGTTCTTAGTGGGAAAACGTCAGATATATTTAATGGAAAGGGGCAGCCAAAAGTATAAAACATAAACCACCTTGGGGAAAACAAACCTCTGATGAAATGTTACAACATGAGGGAGGTAAACAGGTACTCGGAATGTTACATTATGACAGAGGTAAAGAGGTACTCGGAATGTTACAACATTAGGGAGGTAAAGAGGTACTCGGAATGTTACAACATGACAGAGGTAAAGAGGTACTCGGAATGTTACAACATGAGGGAGGTAAAGAGGTACTCGGAATATTACAACATGAGGGAGGTAAAGAGGTACTCGGAATGTTACAACATTAGAGAGGTAAAGAGGTACTCGGAATGTTACAACATTAGAGAGGTAAAGAGGTACTCGGAATATTACAACATTAAAGAGGTACTGAAGTGCTACTAGATGTTTGAAAGAAAATTTACAAAGGCATTGGAAAACAAGGCACGCACAATATGATGGCTCACTATCTGCATGTGACAAGTTCTTCTACAGGGAACTAGACAAAATAGTAAGAGTTTCATAACCAAATACGTAAACAAAACGCTGCATACTGGTAAATGTTTGTATCTAACCTTGTACACAAATAAACATGTATAAAAGACCGGTAAGCCAAAAGACCACGTATTTCACATATTTGATTATTAGTATTAGATATAAGTAATATAAGTTAACATAATAATGCCTAGAGTATCCGAATGGCATGAGATATAGGCTTACATCAAGAATATGCTGATATCACACATGAGCTTATATTTGTTTTGTAATAAGTCATGCATGACCTTTTCCAAGAGAGAAGTAGTAACATCAACATAAAGCCACACATTACCTTGACGTAGGCACTGTTTCCATTCCTTCGTCTCATCCTTCTCTTGGGGAGGTATATCCGCAAGGTATCAAGGGGACGTAATTAGAAATGCACCTAATCAGGGTACACAATAACTATAACTCGTCAACGGCGTCAACGTATGTACGTTTATCAACCCATTTTCCCAAATTCTACACCAACACCACAATGCCAAAGGGATGTCATAAATGACAATGTCGATAATTCCTACTACAAAGAATGTTTGACGCTTTGAGTCATGTTTATATAAATGTCACTACGGCAAACACCAACTTAAGAAATTATCAACATTCCTTTAGGTAACATATCGGTCCACTTGAAGCAGTAGCCCCGTTGCTGGTCGGGTCCGAGGCTCCCCCTTGTCTCAACACAACACACCACCTAAACAATGCGTGCCGCCTACAGGAAACTAATATTAACGTGTCCATCACCGCTCCCCGCCCCCTTCAGGGCATCTACCCCGACTGACGAGAGAAGCTCTGTGCCCCGGCGGCACGAATACGATACACTGCCGTCTTCCCACGTTTACGTTTCAAGACGAGATCCCCCGGCGCGGCAGGCGACCTGGAAACTGCCAACACAAGGCGGCCTCTTACAGTGGTCTATTGGAGAGGAGCGTTTCCCCAAGGGGCAATGAGTGGGTTTGTTTAGGGCCCGAGCCCACGTTATAGTGCCGACTTCCAGGCCTTGTACCTGACAGCGAACTCCTGAAAACAAACGTGTAAAATGGGGTTTGGGTTGAGCGCAGATGGCAAGGGCGTGTTTACAAACATTTGCTTATCAGAACGAGGCTGGTGTTGCTTCGCTAAAATTGAACAGGTGCCCTATTTTGTGCACACATATGTACAACATATGCCATCATATGCTGCTTGAAGACTTGCTTTCTATCCACTGACTGGTTACATACAACCATCAAAACTGGCTATTAAACATAACGACATACAACCATCAAAACTGGTTATGTACATAACGACGAACGACAGAAAACCATCAAACCTGGCTATAAACATGACATACCATCATCAAAATTGGCTGTAGAACACATCAACAAACTTGAATTTTGTTAAAACAAATTATTACAACAGAAATACTTAACAACACTCTTCATGAACTCATATTTAACAAAATACTGGTTGAACATTCCTTCGAATACAACTAGACCACACACTGGTATAACTGGACTCAATAAGATACGTGTATACTGTATATCATTTATTGCTACTACTGCTGTATATCATTTATTGCTACTACTGCCGTATATCATTTATTGCTACTACTGCCGTATATCATTTATTGCTACTACTACGGTATATCATTTATTGCTACTACTGCTGTACATCATTTATTGCTACTACTACGGTATATCATTTATTGCTACTACTGCTGTATATCATTTATTGCTACTACTACGGTATCTATTATATAATGCGCCTAAGCGCGTCCGTCAGTCAGAAGCCCCTATACCACGCAACTCTTGATTACTTTTTTAAAATTGAAAATATAGACGTAAAAATCATAATGATTTTGGGTTTGAGATTAACAGAGGGTGTGGTTTTGCGCGCCGTAAAAAAAAAAACATTAAGTGGCGTCATGAAGCTTTTATTCTATTAATTTATTTGATGTTACTTTTTTATCTTGATTATAATCTGATTGTGTGAATATGCATGTGTGTGAGTGTGTTTATGTTTATGTGTGTATGTGCGTCTGTGTGTGCGTGTGACTGTGTGTTTGTTTTAGTTGTGAAATAACGATTTATTTCATAGATTGCTAAAAGTGAAATTAAATATTGAAAAGACGTTACCACGTAATCTTTTATGTATAGTTAAAATTATGCACTGGATTATGAAAAATTCCGTTAGTGTTATGAACACAAGTTTCTGCCGATGCGATCTGCATGGGTGCTTGAATAAAAGATAACGGGAAATCATTGAATGTGACTTAAAAACTGTTAATGAGAAGAACAATCTCCAATGATTTTTTCAGAGATGGTTTTTACATTATGCTTGATTTTAGAAGAAATGAGCCCTTGCGCCGGGATTTTAAATAATATTATGGTACGTGTATAAGTGTTTATACACTGTTGTAAGAGTGGGGTTAAAAAGCGGAGGGGTTAAAAAGCGGAATTGTATTTTTTTTTAAAGAGGAGCAATTTTGTGAACTATTTGAAGGGTGCATTTCATTTCTAGGGTCATGATTTTATAATATCACAGATCCCTGAGTGGCACTATTTCTCAGCCACTGATAATATCCTTTTGGAAAAGTTTAAACTCATGATTACTTTTTTAAAATTGAAAATATAGACGTAAAAATCATAATGATTTGTGTGTGTGGGGGGAGGGGAGGGGCTATGTGCGAATGTGTGTGTGATTTGGTTATTTTTATGTCTGCTAATGTTGCGCCTCTAACATGACAACCAGTATTTTAAAAAGTAAATGTACAAACAAAAATAATAATAAATTTCTACGGTGTAGATAGAAAGGGGTACATTTTCAGCTCAAACCTTGCGATTTAAGGTGTTTCTTTAAAACAAATTAACTCATACATACCTTAATTTAGCATTAATATTCACATAATTAATATCTGACCCATAAAATAATCCTATTAATTTGACTAAGGCCATGCTAAGCCTAGAAACAAAGTCCTAACGAATGATGAAACATCCATTTTAAAAAATTGGGTACGTTTCTCGAACAATGCGGTTGCATGACATACGCTTTAGGTAAAAAATGTTCTTTAAGGTGTAAATATATCAAGTGTAAAGAAATATCACGGGTATTATTACTTATAAGTAGGATATAGCATAAGAAAGTGCGTGTTATGTCGAAAAAAAAAGCACACTGACAACAACTCATTTTGTGCCAAGCTGTTTTGAGTTTATTAGATGAATAATGTACAACGGGAATAAAGATTGATATAAAGTGAATTGTTACTATTAGAAAAATGCGTGGGAATATAGAATGATTGACATAACATTTATAAGGAGATCAATTTCTCATCATTGTCTTAAAAGCAGCATTGTTCTTATGTTTTTATACAAGTTAAAGGAACATGTGCCTTGATATCAAATAAACCATATTTTCCTCTCTCCCCAAGCCACAATATTCACAAATATTATCTGGCTAAGCATATTCTATTCGTATTGAAGTAATATAATGCTTAGACTATAAATGAAATGTGTGTTTTCTAAGAACCAAAGGAATAATGTGGAAAGATATTGTTTTCATGATTTGATTCACGTGAAAAGAAAGTGAGCCTTGCCAGTTAGATTTTTGTAACTGTTAACGACATTTGTTATCCTGGTAGAGTATATAGCATGCGTTATTAAAGGGGTTCGAGCATGGTGAAAGAAAGTCATCAATCGATCTGAATGAAAGGATGTGGTTGAGCAGGTCAGGGCCCTATAGGGGCTGTAGCTGGAAGGATGTGGTGGAGCAAGCCACGGATGATAATAATGATGCTATATTAAAGCAGATATACCAAAATTGATGGGTAATATTTAAATTAATAATATTGTTATTTTTTTCGACACACATAACGTTGTTTTTATTAAAAATGGGTTCGATTTATCACTACCCTACTTTCCAGATGCGTTTACATTCATTTTAAAGTTGAATTTGAGACCCAAAACCAAAATAAAGTTATTCCTATTGTGCCTACCCCGTAGCGTAGCACGGGTATTTTGCTCGTATCATTTATTGCTACTACTGCTGTATATCATTTATTGCTACTACTGCCGTATATCATTTATTGCTACTACTGCTGTATATCATTTATTGCTACTACTGCCGTATATCATTTATTGCTACTGCTGCTGTATATCATTTATTGCTACTACTGCCGTATATCATTTATTGCTACTACTGCCGTATATCATTTATTGCTACTACTACTGTATATCATTTATTGCTACTACTGCTGTATATCATTTATTGCTACTACTACTGTATATCATTTATTGCTACTACTGCTGTATATCATTTATTGATATTACTATTGTATATCATTTATTGATATTACTATTGTATATCATTTATTGCTACTAATACTGTATATCATTTTTTGCACACGATGTGAATAACGCATCAATCCTACAATTACACATTTGCTAAGTTTTACCATAGAAAAAAACAACTTATTACAGACATAAATTGTCATAAAGATGATAACGCCTGGCATGTTTATGAATATGTGCTGATTATGTGGTTCTGATCAGCAGTAGTGGACCTAACCATGACATTTAGTTTATGTAGTCGTGGGCCACGAAATGTATTTATAGATAATGACATGTTTTAGCGGACCACGAAAGGTATACGAGTTACCGTACTAACAATGCACGCCGAAAGGAACGTGTTTTTGTCCCTGGCTGCATTGACAAAGTTCTTGTTCCCCGGCTTACTGGCGTGACAGGTACATAGCTGGATACTGACTGGCGTAAGCCACGGGGGCAACAGCCGCTGTCAATTCCTGTCAGATAGGAATGTCAACCCACGAATATGAACTGTGCGTAAATTAAGTTAAAATGTTTGGTCTTACTCACAAACATTGTCTTTTTTAGAGAGAGCTCTAGGAAATTCTCAAGATTTGAACTGTGTAAAATGAGTTAAAATGTTTGTACTTACAAAAAGATTGTATTTTTTTAGAGCTTTAGGAAAGTCACAAGATTTGCCACAAATGTCAATGCAGGATCGCCATTTCGTTCTAATTATAGTTTAAAGAATTAGGCAGTAGCTTCCAACCCATTGATATCATAAATTAACACTATTCCTTGACAAAAATAAAATTTTAATTAAAAGGTAAACTACAAATTTGTTCTCTCTTAGTAGTCTTAGTCCATCATCAAGCAAAACAACTAAACTCCAATTCCTCAGTATTTATTTGTAGTATCCGATGATACATTTTGAATTCAATGACAATAACACAAATTAAAAATTAAAAAAAATAAATAAATAAAAAAAAATAAAACGAATGACATGCCATTCACATTTGTGACCATGTGTAAAGCCTATTTAAAATGCCGTTTACTTGTTGGAGAATGCATAAAAACCATTGACTTGAAATTGAAATTAATGCCATGTATACAACACCGTGGCACTGAAGACTTTGACCAAGTACACGACCCCATAGAAGGTGCCATATAAAATGAGGTCACCACATGGGCGAAAAAATCGATAAAGACCCAGGTAACTTAAGAGGGAAACAATTCCACTTTGATATCTAGATACTTTCAAGGCTTTTTTTTCTTACTGTCCCGTGCCTTCTCCAAAAAAAGTCTTTTTTATTTGTAAATTCCTGTGTGGTATCTATGGCAGGTCAAAAGTGAAATAAAAGGAAAAAATGAAGTCATAGATTGGTAGCAGTAAATAGAAATAGAAATTACCCATGACATTCATCAACATTAGAAGAAATGAAAAGGACAATATTTCTTTTTTTTTTCCTTCCACGGATATAAAGGTGGCATCAATGATGCCAAGGGCTCTACATCAGGGGTCTATGACGCGTGTCAAACGGTCCCCGATGTGTCAATGAGTGCCCTCCAAGTGTCAATGAGTGCCCTCCAAGTGTCAATTTATGAGTGCCCTCCAAGTGTCAATGAGTGCCCTCCAAGTGTCAATGAGTGTCTGATTTGTCGACTCGACAAGGCCTTGACAAGGAACAACAATGGCCAAGATAAGGCGAAAAATTGGGTCAACGGATTGAGAGAAATAACAAGAGAAGGTCGTCATATTTGGTCAATGTTCAACTCCTACACGAGCAGTTGTTTGATGTTCATGTACCACCATCTACCATCAATGTGTGTGTGGTGTGGGGGGTAATGAACATATTCCTTGCCAACACGAGCTAATATAAAGCGAGGTTTGTTTACTATTTACACGATCTATGGGACCTTGCTAAACGTGATTCAAGAAAAACATCCAACGACATATTTAATAGACATTTAAATTTACTAGAATTGTAATCAACAAAATCAAAGAGACATCTATCAATATGATTTAAGGGACATATATCAATAAGATTAATGAGGGATATATCATTATGCTAAACGGAATGTGTACCTATATGATAAAGGGGCATATATTAATGTGGCATTTATCATTATAACTTAAAGGAATACTAACATGAATTGTCCTTGGGATATAAAGATATGATCTACATTCTACTGCATGTATAACAAGTTTACAGAATCCCAAATAAAGTTATTAATAATTATTAGTGACATATAGTTTGGTATGAATTAATATTTTTAAAAATATGGACTAGGAAAAAAACAACAAGCCAATGTTGTTATGATCTTGCCTGTTGGTTTTCAGCTGTCAAACATACCTCGACATAATTCTAAAAGAGATTTTTTTTCCTGCAACTTAATACTGCATTCCTATTGTTTTACTAATGTACTCAGTTTCACATACTTTTCTATTTACAATTAGGAAAATTCAACTTCATTTCCATATTTCCAAAAAGAAAAAAACCCACAGCACTTTGAAAACAAAAACCCACCGACTACTAACAGTTGTAGGAATAGTAGGTACATGACCTGAAATAGTACAGCACTGCATATCACAACCTTTATCAATGTGATAAGATTTACAACACACTGAGGGTGTAGACGTAATGTTGACACATATTACGATATTTACGACATTACATGGATATAGAAATCTAATGACTAATCTCATAAATTCACGTGTTAATTTGTTATTCAGTCTAATCTCATCAATTCAGATGTTACTAAGTCTAATCTCATCAATTCACATGTTACTAAGTCTAATCTCATCAATTCAGATGTTACTAAGTCTAATCTCATCAATTCACATGTTACTAAGTCTAATCTCATCAATTCAGATGTTACTAAGTCTAATCTCATCAATTCACATGTTACTAAGTCTAATCTCATCAATTCAGATGTTACTAAGTCTAATCTCATCAATTCACATGTTACTAAGTCTAATCTCATCAATTCAGATGTTACTAAGTCTAATCTCATCAACTCACATGTTACTAAGTCTAATCTCATCAATTCACATGCTACTAAGTCTAATCTCGTAAATTCTCAGGTGTTCACTCATCCGTTTTTTCTTTTAAATTAAAAAAAGGCAACTCGTGTTCAAAGTTGCACAGCATCAATATTCTTGTGCAATATTTAACTAAGCATCGGTTAGATGTAAGACTAATCTCGTGCACCTAGAGATGTAAGACTAATCTCATCACCTATAGATGTAAGACTAATCTCATACACCTATATATGTAAGACTAATCTCATGTACCTATATATGTAAGACTAATCTCATGTACCTAGATATGTAAGACTAATCTCGTGCACCTAGAGATGTAAGACTAATCTCATGCACCTATAGATTTAAGACTAATCTCATGCACCTATAGATGTAAGACTAATCTCATG
>MUZC01000051.1:312733-328447 GCA_002072015.1 Radix auricularia | reverse complement strand
ATGGGGTGTTTTGTACATGGGGCACTATTTTAATGGGGTTTTAGTACATGGGGCACTATTTTAATGGGGTGTTTAGTACATGGGGCGCTATTTTGATGGGGTGTTTAGTACATGGGGCACTATTTTAATGGGGTGTTTAATACATGGGGCACTATTTTAATGGGGTGTTTAGTAACTGGGACACTATTTTAATGGGGTGTTTAGTACATGGGGCACTATTTTGATGGGGTGTTTTGTACATTGGGCACTATTTTAATGGGGTGTTTAGTAACTGGGACACTATTTTAATGGGGTGTTTAGTACATGGGGCACTATTTTGATGGTGTGTTTTGTACATGGGGCACTATTTTAATGGGGTGTTTTGTACATGGGGCACTATTTTAATGGGGTTTTAGTACATGGGGCACTATTTTAATGGGGTGTTTAGTTCATGGGGCGCTATTTTGATGGGGTGTTTTGTACATGGGGCACTATTTTAATGGGGTGTTTAGTACATGGGGCACTATTTTGATGGGGTGTTTTGTACATGGGGCACTATTTTAATGGGGTGTTTTGGTACATGGTGCACTATTTTAATAAAATAATCTTCTATTCGCAAAACTAACCAGTCTATATATTACATTTTATTTTAAAAAAACAACGTACACAAACTATTTGTGTAAAGAAGACAATAAATTTAAGCTCTATTACATTTTATTACATGTATCTTGTATAAAAACATATGAGAATTTATAAAACAGTATAAAGTCTGATCTAATGTGATGAACGATGTGAATAAGCTGATTATGTTCGGCGTAACGACGTATTTTATGAAATGGGATAACCAAGACCATTGATTTTTTTGTGTTATTGCTCTCCAATATCAAAACTACTTTTAATGAGAAACTGTAATACAAAACCTCATGTGTGGATACACGCCTCATATGTGGCTACACGCACAAATTGTGGGTGCATGCCTCAAGTGTGGATACACGCCTCATATGTGGCTACACGCACAAATTGTGGGTGCATGCATCAAGTGTGGATACACGCCTCATATATGAGGCATTTCATGGCTCAATCAACCAAAGCGACGAGTCAGACCTATCCACTAAATCAGGGTTCGGGAAAAATTTTGATTGAGAGAGCCATTAATACCACATATTTGAAAAGTAATTGTCTGCCATGCATTATGTTTAAAACTTAAATTTTTTGGTGTAATTTCAACACTAAAGGTAAACTAATTATGTCTCTGAATTCTTTTTTAAAAATATAATTGTTATGTTGTTTATATGCAATTAATATGTACATATGTATGAATAAACATTAAAAAAAGCCAACATTTGTCTGAGAGCCAGATGTAGCCATCAATAGAGCCACATCTGGCTCGCGAGCCATAGTTTCCCGACCCCTGCACTAAAGCAATGGTTGTAAATGTTATACAAAATTAAATGTAAAAAAAATTAAAGAATCAAATAACTTGAGATGGACCAAGTCAGATGGACGTGTAGTTGTTCTATGATTATAGGAACTGACCGTAAGCACTCACCGATGGATACCGAGCTCGTCAACAGAAATGCCCCAAATAAATATCAGAAGATAGATTAACGAAATTGAGTGAGGAAATGATAACAGTAAGACCCAATCACAAGCAATTAGCACAATCATTTCGTTCAGATATTTGAGCACGTTACACGGCATGTAAACCCACAGACCTAATGTTGCTACACGTGTCGGCTTGACTCCAGCCAACAGAAATCCACGTGGACAGCATCTAGTGGGCGTGCCCCATGTCACTGGTCAGTCACTGTTCGGACTCTAGTGGGCGTGTCCCATGTCACTGGTCGGCAACAAGTGGGTGGGTCATATGCCCTGGTCGGCATCAAGTTGGTTTGTCCCATGACCTTGGTCGGTCCCTGTTCGGCCCCCTGTGGGTGTGTTCTAAGTCATTGGTTGGCTTCTAGTGGGAGTGTCCTCATGTGCTTGATGAGTTCCTTCAAGAGGGTGTGTCATCTCTAGGGTATGTTTTCAGAGAGAGAGAGAGAGAGAGAGAGAGAGAGAGAGAGAGAGAGAGAGTAAGGAAGGAGGTAACAAGAGATAGAAATAAAGAGAAAATATCGCAGTTAAACTCATTGTTATTTTAAAATATATTAAACCTTGCACTGAGGCAATGAATGAAACGCGTGAGATGCACAAATCACATTCGTAGTAGAAGGGAAATATGATCTTTTTGCAGTACTGCTATTGGCTGTATTCAAGGGCGCATCTAGGCTGATAATGATAAACAGGAAAACGTTTCTATTGACACAGAGAAGTACAAGAAATGTGGCCTAAGCATCTAAATCTATCTATCGACTACTGGCCATAGCCGGCTACCAGGTAATGGACAACGGATGGGATGGCCGTTAAGACATTCCATTGATTGACGGGAGTTCGTGGTGAACTTGTTCCTAGGCCGTACTGAATGTTTCTGGGTGTGTGTCAGTGTCAATCAGCAGGATTATATTTTTGGTGATGTGTGCTGCTGTCAGAGGAGATGCTGTGTGCTGCTGTCAGAGGAGATTATGTGTGCTCCTGTCAGAGGAGATTATGTGTGCTCCTGTCAGAGGAGATGATGTGTGCTGCTATCAGAGGAGATGATGTGTGATGCTATCAGAGGAGATGATGTGTGCTGCTGTCAGAAGAGATGCTGTGTGATGCTATCAGATAAGATGATGTGTGCTGGTGTCAGAGGAGATGATATGTGCTGGTGTCAGAGGAGATGATGTGTGCTGCTATCATAGGAGATGAAATGTGCTGGTGTCAGAGGAGATGATATGTGCTGACGTCAGAGGAGATGATATGTGCTGGTGTCAGAGGAGATGATATGTGCTGCTGTCAGAGGAGATGATGTGTGCTGCTATCAGAGGAGATGATGTGTGCTGCTATCAGAGGAGATGATGTGTGCTGCTATCAGAGGAGATGATGTGTGCTGGTGTCAGAGGAGATGATATGTGCTGGTGTTAGAGGAGATGATGTGTGCTACTATCATAGGAGATGAAATGTGCTGGTGTCAGAGGAGATGATATGTGCTGGTGTCAGAGGAGATGATATGTGCTGGTGTCAGAGGAGATGATATGTGATGCTGTCAGAGGATATGATCTGTGCTGCTGTCATAGGAGATGATGTGTGCTGGTGTCAGAGGAGATGATGTGTGCTGGTGTCAGAGGAGATGATATGTGCTGGTGTCAGAGGAGATGATATGTGCTGGTGTCAGAGGAGATGATATGTGCTGCTGTCAGAGGAGATGATGTGTGCTGCTGTCATAGGAGATGATGTGTGCTGGTGTCAGAGGAGATGATATGTGCTGGTGTCAGAGGAGATGATATGTGCTGGTGTCAGAGGAGATGATGTGTGCTGCTATCAGAGGAGATGATATGTGCTGCTGTCAGGGGAGATGATATGTGCTGCTGTCAGGGGAGATGATGTGTGCTGCTGTCAGGGGAGATGATGTGTGCTGCTGTCAGAGGAGATGATATGTGCTGGTGTCAGAGGAGATGATGTGTGCTGCTATCAGAGGAGATGATGTGTGCTGCTGTTAGGGGAGATGATATGTGCTGCTGTCAGGGGAGATGATGTGTGCTGCTGTCAGAGGAGATGATGTGTGCTGCTGTCAGAGGAGATGATGTGTGCTGCTGTCAGGGGAGATGATATGTGCTGGTGTCAGAGGAGGTGATGTGTGCTGCTGTCAGAGGAGATGATGTGTGCTGCTGTCAGAGGAGATGATGTGTGCTGCTGTCAGAGGAGATGATGTGTGCTGCTGTCAGGGGAGATGATATGTGCTGGTGTCAGAGGAGATGATGTGTGCTGCTATCAGAAGAGATGATGTGTGCTGCTATCAGAAGAGATGATGTGTGCTGCTGTCAGGGGAGATGATGTGTGCTGCTGTCAGAGGAGATGATGTGTGCTGCTGTCAGAGGAGATGATGTGTGCTGCTGTCAGAGGAGATGATGTGTGACGCTGTCATAGGAGATGATGTGTGACGCTGTCATAGGAGATGATGTGTGACGCTGTCATAGGAGATGATGTGTGCTGCTGTCAGAGGAGATGATGTGTGCTGCTGTCATAGGAGATGATGTGTGACGCTGTCAGAAGAAATGATGTGTGCTGCTATCAGAAGAGATGATGTGTGCTGCTGTCAGAGGAGATTATGTGTGCTGCTATCAGAGGAGATGATGTGTGCTGCTATCAGAGGAGATGATGTGTGCTGCTGTCAGGGGAGATGCCTATGTGTTGCTGTTTCTGGGTTATGTTTTGTTTCAATGTATCAGCCGGGGGTTGAGTTATGCAATATCAGCGGTTTCTGTGTTAGGTGGTGCTGTGTTAGGTGGTGCTGTGTTAGGGTGTGCTGTGTTAGGGGGTTCTGTGTTGTGCTGTGTTAGGGGGTGCTGTGTTGTGCTGTGTTAGGGTGTGCTGTGTTAGGGGGTTCTGTGTTGTGCTGTGTTAGGGTGTGCTGTGTTAGGGGGTGCTGTGTTAGGGTGTGCTGTGTTAGGGGGTGCTGTGTTAGAGGGTGCTGTGTTGTGCTGTGTTAGGGGGTTCAGTGTTGTGCTTTGTTAGGAGATGGTGCTGTGTTGTGCTGTGTTAGGTTGTGCTGTGGTGTGATGCTGTCAGCGTAGGTCCTGTGAAGTCTTGTATGAAAGGTATGAAAGGAGTTCAGTGTCAACAAAGGTCCTACGGGGTGCCAGTTATTGAATGCTTCCTAGTTAACTATCATTGTCAGTGACGTTTTACTTTGTTCTTATTTAAGGTATTTACGTCTAGTGTAGAGAGTAGAGAGATTTAATAAGCGCTATAATATAATTTTATTGTTATGAAACCAACATGGTAGGTATATTTACTAACACATAATAATAGACTGTAATCTAATAGCGAGATAGCGAATAAAAAGTGGAGTTTATAACGGTTGGGAGATCATGAACAATACCAATCCGGCGTGAATATTGGGTAAAAATAAGAATTACTATGTCTAAAATCTGATTCATAAACCCATTTCACGTCATTATAGACACAACTAAGTTGTAATGTTTACCAAAGTTCAAATCGTTAATATATTTGGTTCAAAGATTGTTACCATTTTTAAATGTTGTTCAGTTTTTTAAATATTTAATATGGTTTTGACAAAAACGTTGCCACAATTTTTAAAAAAACCCTAAAAGAAGTTGTTTTTTGTTTTTTTTCACTATAAATCCATTATATTTTATAGAGAGACATAACTAAAAGAATTTTTGTTATAATACGCAGCGCAAGACAATCTAAAAATACAAAATGTTAGTTAAGTCTCGTAAAATGTTAAATAAAATGCGCACCGATAGGGAATATATTTTTAAAAAGTAATATCAATATAATACGCACCTTATTGCGCGTCAGGAAAGGTGGTTCAATATAATACGCACAACGTCACTCTAGCACAAAAATTAACATGTTACATAGAGATAAATAAAAATAATATAAAAACTCATTAATTTAATTACAATTTTACAGTACATTAGTACATTCGATCGATCTGAAATTTTGATACATCATTTATATCATCGGCACGAGTCTGCCTGCAAAATTTCAGCTCGCCAGCATAAGGGGAAGTGGATTAAAATCGATCTAAAGTTTTTTCGGCACTCAGACAATACGAGTTAATTTAAAGGATTTAAAAACTTCTCAAAATTTAGTCCTATCTCAATTGTCTCGCCTTTGAAAATATATATTTAAATAAAGTTTTCAAAAATAAAATATGAATTATTAACTTTCATTTTAATTTTAGGCATGGACTTCTTAAAAAATTTCTTCAAAAAGTGACAACGCTATAATACATTATATATAACACTTATATATTACCGTTTACTTTATGACATTGAGAACGTTACGGCGACTGTACATACGACTGGAGAATACTTTCTACACGTGTGTTTAAAGTTTAAGTGTTTAAAGAAGCTTATGTCTCTCCCCCCATCCCCCCCACCCCAAGATTTCTGCAGTACTTTCTAAATCGTCATTCGTTCTCCCAAGTTAATGAACAGAACTGATACGCTGTTGATTGAACAAAGGGAGATAAGATGTTCAACAAAGGGAGATAAGATGTTCAACAAAGGGAGATAAGATGTTCAACAAAGGGAGATAAGATGTTCAACAAAGGGAGATAGATGACTCAAGGAATCACCACAAGAATGCCCCTAACCCGGCCATTGCCCGCCCCAGGGCAAATGATACCACCATTTGATTCTTCACTCTGGTTGGCGTGTGTTGGACCAGGTAGGGGGAACAGCACAGGTAAGCCGGACAGTTCAACTACAAAGAAGAGCGCTTAACGCAGGTGGCTTTGTTGTGTTTAAGGCTGCCGGGAGATCAGTGGTTAATGAAGGTTTGCGTTCCTGCCTTTGTCTGACACCGACCGTCTCAGGTAGAACTGACCTCGTGGCGGTAATGGGAGGATAAACAGCTCATTAAAAATGGGCCCCATAGCCCCAGGTAAATAAACAAGAGAGCCAGTAGACCGACCCAATCCCTTTGATAAACAAACCCACAATGTATCCCTTGGTCAACAAAGCCCATCCTGTACCCCTAGTCAACAAAACCCATTCTGTACCCCTGGTCAACAAAACCCATTCTGTACCCCTGGTCAACAAAACCCATTCTCTATCCCTGGTCAACAAAACCCATTCTGTACCCCTGGTCAACAAAACCCATTCTGTACCCCTAGTCAACAATACCCATTCTGTACCCCTAGTCTACAAAACCCATTCTGTACCCCTGGTCAACAAAACCCATTCTGTACCCCTGGTCAACAAAACCCATTCTGTACCCCTGGTCAACAAAACCCATTATGTACCTCTGGTCAACAAAACCCATTCTGTATCCCTGGTCAACAAAACCCATTCTGTACCCCTAGTCAACAAAACCCATTCTGTACCCCTGGTCAACAATACCCATTCTGTACCCCTGGTCGACAAAACCCATTCTGTACCCCTGGTCAACAAAACCCATTCTGTACCCTTGGTCAACAAAACCCATTATGTACCCCTGGTCAACAAAACCCATTATGTACCCCTGGTCAACAAAACCCATTCTGTATCCCTGGTCAACAAAACCCATTCTGTACCCCTAGTCAACAAAACCCATTCTGTACCCCTGGTCAACAAAACCCATTCTGTACCCCTAGTCAACAAAAGCCACAGAAATACAAAATACTTTTCTCGATACATCTTTGAAAGCAAATTAATCTGATAGAGAAAAAACACGTAAATTAGTACACGTCTGTGATCAAAGTTCCCTCTAAGATTCGTAGGTTCATGTGCTTCTTCTTCTTCTTCTTCTTCGTTCTCAAAATCTTTTGAAGGCGGATTTAGACCACAAGCCCTATATCTGTGATGAACTGCGCTGTGGCTGTAACTGTAAATTGGCTCAGTCCACCATATAGTTTACCGTAGCTTCCTGAGGCCATATGGCTGTTCGGGTATGGTGGTACAGAGGGAAGTTTTGGGGGAGCTATCATCTCCTACCAAGCGCGTCTTCAGGTGGCGGAATGATGCAAAACCTTCAGATATAAAGGTTAGCCCTGAATATTGAATAAGCGGCGGCGGATCAACTGATTTGCTATCGTGGAGGGTGAGGTAAGGATACTCTTTAAGAAAATGATTGAAAAAAAAAAAGCGATCATCGAGCGCTCAAACTCTAAACCCGGACAGATGAGGCGGTCAGCTAGGGAAAGCAATTCATCTAGGAGAGGAAAAAACTCTGATAAAAATAAAACAAAAACAAAACAACTGCTGCCTTTCAGATGGTCTTTGCTGACCAAAGGCTATGGAAGCACATCCAGAAAAACGGGAGGTTGAACTCGCAGACCACGTGCAAAAGGGCGCAAAACTTGTACCACGCAAATGCTCAAAATGATGGAGGAAACAGATTTGCTGCGGGATAATTCTAAACTGCTGCGTGGCGTCGGTCAGATATCTGCACGGGGAACATTTGTAATACATTAACACCATAAGTGAACAGTAATTTTCTCAATACTATGCTGCTAAGTGCACTAATAAGAATATATATATATAAAAGTTAACTTACCGATATTTTCAAATGTTTTGATTGTATCGTGGGCATGAGACTTAATGATATCTTAAATACTATAATTGGTGGTTACACTTACACATTAAAATTTATCAGTTTTTTTTACCGTTAACTAAATCGCAACGATTTTAAAAATATCCACATATCCACACTATTTTTATTTTTAAGTGACATTTATGAAAATATTTTGCAATTTACATTCTAATTTATCTCATCTTTTACAGAAGATTATTGAATCCGAAGCTTATCGAAGATTTATGTCTAGTCTTGCTTTTTTTACTCGAGTTGATCAAGTGTTAGGTTTGCAAGTTTCCCCAGGCAAGCCACGTCCGATTTCCGAGAAGAACGAGAATTTGTATGTGTTTGGTCTTGTATACATTGTATACGAAATAAGAAAATTATTTTTATTCCTAAGTCTATCTGAGGGTTGTATTATTTATATTATCTTTGTATTGTATTTCCAAGTTACAATTAATTCCCTTATTTATTATTACTTTGCTCTTTGTTAATCTATCCTCTGAGGTTTCAAGTTTAATGATTTAACTAATGACGTTATGCATATCAGTTTTGAATATCCTCCAGTAATGAATCTGGCAGCTCTTTTGAATTTGTTCTAGTTTATCAATGTTTTCTTTGGTGGATTGTTCCCATACAGAGGAGCATTTTTTGTTTGTTTTATATTCTTATTATATCTGTAAAAGTTTATCTCTATAAAGCCTAATGTTTTGTTTGATTTTTAAATTTTAAAAAGTCAAGTATTATAATTAAAATTTTATACAAAATCGCCCTAATTTCATCCCGTTAAAAAAAGGGGGGAAAAAATCTTGTTTAGAGCAAGCCAACGGGGAGATAATGTTTCAAAAATTTCAAAACAGAATAGAAACGAACTAGACCCGAGGGGAGGAATCGTTGTTATCATGTAATCTTAACCGTTGAACAAAGGGTTAACATTAGACCACCATTCTCGGCCATAGTAAGGGAAGAAGATTAAGTTTTTAACGAAAAGGAGACAATACATTTTTGAGTGGGTTGTGTTTAGATGAATGGCTTGTGTTAAGATGAAATTTGGTGTGTTTCGGTAAAGGGGTTGTGTTTTGATGAAGTGGATTGTGTTTAAATGAAAGAGGTTGTGTTTAAATGAAAGGGGTTCAGTTCAATGTTTTTCTTTACGCTGCGCGGCTACGCGGCGGCGCTGATATCCGACCGACACCGCGTAGCAGTTTATAATTACCGAGCAGCAAATTGTTAAAAATATGGCACTAAAAAAATGAATGCTGTGCAAACTCGCACCCGAGATTTGATACTTTGCACACCGACCAACGAACCTTAGAGGGAACATTGGTTGTGGTTAGGTGAATGGCGTTACATTTACATAACTGTGGTTTTACATGAAATAGGTTGTGTTTAATGAAGTGGGTTGTTAAAGATAAAAAGGATTGTGTTTAGATGAGGAGGGTTGTACTTGAAATATGGGAACCAATAAGTTCCAATACAGAAATAACAGGACGGTTCCATAAATAATTACGAAAATTATTGTCACAGTTTCTAAAGTTCATTGTAGTGATGTATCATGAGAGACTTGTCCGTGGTCTCGAGTGGATTCAGTGGTCACCCTGACATTTCTAAGAGTAACTTTCTTTTAACTTAAACAAAATGTGATCCACCCTGCCAGCAGAGTTGACAACTCTAGGCGGAACCAGATCAGATTGTTGGACCTGGCTAATTTCTGTTGATTCTTTTAGGGGTTAAGACTCGAGATTAATAGGATTGAGCAGGTCAATCATAATGTCCCTGTAGTTGTGATGTTCTAACATCAGCAGGACAATCATAATGTCCCTGTAGTTGTGATGTTCTAACATCAGCAGGACAATCATAATGTCCCTGTTGTTATATTCTAACATCAGCAGGACAATCATAATGCCCCTGTAGTTGTGATGTTCTAACATCAGCAGGACAATCACAATGTCCCCCTGTTGTTGTGATATTCTAACATCAGCAGGACAATCATAATGTCCCTGTAGTTGTGATGTTCTAACATCAGCAGGACAATCATAATGTCCCTGTTGTTATATTCTAACATCAGCAGGAGAATCATAATGTCCCTGTTGTTATATTCTAACATCAGCAGGACAATCATAATGTCCCTGTCAATTGCTATTGATCGTACATTGTTCGAACACCTTTTATTTTTGGACACGTTCAATTGCGTCGGTCAACTATCAACACTCTTCATTGGTAGAATGAACACAAATACACCCACACATACACCCACACATACACTCACACTCACACACACACTCACACAAACACAAGAAGTAAGACGCACATAACAAACACGCATCATTGTTTCACCCCGCGAGTTAGACGTGGCACAGGGACCTTTGGATCTTGGACAAACGCTAGTAGGCATTCAAAATACAAGTTTCCCTACTCACGAAATTTGGCGCATGTTGTTAAAGATAAGAAGTTAAGAGATGAATGGATTGTCTAACAAAAGGCAGTAGAGCTTTAATTACGTCTTGTTTCCAGGTGAGATGAAAGACGTGACGCTTTTTACACACATGTGAAGATAGATTTTTAGTACATATTCAGTAGGTGTTGAGTTATTTCGAACGTTCAATGAGTTGGGTTTTTTTTCTTATTATACTTTCTAAGAGACAGCGCTGTACGTGACTTTCTATAGTATAGAAAACGAATAGGCCCTAATTATACTACATCTGATGGGACACTTCTAAGACAGGCGAACATCTGGTGGGACATTACTAAGAAAGGCGAACATCTGGTAGGACACTACTGAGAAAGGCGAACATCTGGTAGGACACTACTGAGAAAGGCGAACAACTGGTAGGACACTACTAAGAAAGGCGAACATCTGGTAGGACACTACTGAGAAAGGCGAACATCTGGTAGGACACTACTGAGAAAGGCGAACATCTGGTAGGACATTAGTGAGAAAGGCGAACATCAGGTAGGACACTACTGAGAAAGGCGAACATCTGGTAGGACACTACTGAGAAAGGCGAACACCTGGTAGGACACTACTAAGAAAGGCGAACATTTGGTAGGACACTACTGAGAAAGGCGAACATTTGGTAGGACACTACTGAGAAAGGCGAAAATCTGGTAGGACACTACTGAGAAAGGCTAACATCTGGTAGGACACTACTGAGAAAGGCGAACATCTGGTAGGACACTACTAAGAAAGGCCAACATCTGGTAGGACACTTGAGAAAGGCGAACATCTGGTAGGACACTACTAAGAAAGGCGAACATTAGGTAGGACACTACTGAGAAAGGCGAACAACTGGTAGGACACTACTAAGAAAGGCGAACATCTGGTAGGACACTACTGAGAAAGGCGAACATCTGGTAGGACACTACTGAGAAAGGCGAACATCTGGTAGGACATTAGTGAGAAAGGCAACATCTGGTAGGATACTAATAAGAAAGGCCAACCTCAGGTAGGACACTACTGAGAAAGGCCAACCTCAGGTAGGACACTACTGAAAAAGGCGAACATCTGGTAGGACACTACTGAGAAAGGTAAACATCTGGTAGGACACTACTGAGAAAAGGGGTAAACTGTTGTTTGCCGATTTAAAAAGCTTGGACTTGTACTGATTTCAGCCTCGTCAGAGATGGGAAATTTGAACAATGGAAAATAATCCGTAGACGGAGTCCGTGTAACACGACTAACAAGTTTGTGGTCGATACACTCCTCTACAGTGGCAGACATTCATTGTGACTTCTTGTGGTCGTATCGACTCCACTACACTGGCAGACATTGTGACTTCTTGTGGTCGTATCGACTCCACTACACTGGCAGACATGATGGTGACTTCCACATGTCAACAAAAACAACTGTGCTTGCCTTAAGTTTAACTTGGAAGTTTTGTTAAATCTTGTTAAAACTTTAATACTGTAAAATTACAGAGGGTTGTGTATGAAGTGAGTTCGGCAATAAGTGGGTGGGGTTACAAGTGGGTGGGGTAAGAAGTGGGTGGGTATGAAGTACGAAATTTGTGGGCCTGCTGGGTAGAAAGCAAAAATTGGATCACAAAAGAGAAGTTCCATTAAGGAATGGTATATCCTTGTTCAGCGGCATTTTTAATTGTCAATTTTTAAGTCTAGCGAGCTATGGCCCTGGGAATAAAAACACTTTCATGGGCGGCACCATGGATACATTTATTGAGTAACTGGTGTTAATATTAACAAGACAGCTTATGAGATTCACAATAGAATCAGTACGGATATAAGCCATCGGGGAAATAAACTTACCGAGCACACACAGTGATCTTGAAATAGTCAACAATTTGACTTAATTCTTCGGCAGTAAAGCTGATTATGTATAGAACATCGATAACCCCAACCCCCACACACTTGTTACATGTCACTATCCCTATTACCAGTTGATCGAGTCCCCCATCACCAGTTGGTCGAGTTCCCCATCACCAGTTGGTCGAGTCCCCCATCACCAGTTGGTCGAGTCCCCCATCACCAGTTGGTCGAGTCCCCCATCACCAGTTAGTCGAGACCCCCATCACCAGTTTGTCTAGTCCCCATCAGCCAAGTTTTTTCTGCACAGCTAAGTTTTTTTTTAAAATTTAAATATTTGTTTTATTTGTGTATTGTATGTCCGTTGACAAAGGCTCTTTGCCGAAACGTTCGCTGTTTGGTTACGTCCTGTCAGGCTAACCCTTACCTTGTTTAAGTCTTTTCCATTTAATTCATCACCTATTAGCCACTACTCGAACGACCTCAGTTTGGATAAAAAAAATCCACTGGTCAAAGAACCTGATCAAGAAGGATAAGTCAGCCATTGCTAAATTGACCAGTGACGAGTGCAGTTTGGTTAAGTTAACGTCCTGGTGGCGACATGTGATTCCCCTTTACTATTCGAACAAATTTAGGACTAGCAGTACTAGCAGTAACATTTTTGGGGATGCTAACAAACAAACACAGCAGACCGTGTTTCACTAACAAATTTCATCAGCGCTGGAATTAGGGGCCTTACTCTTAAAAACAAATGTTATCTCGGAACAAACCGAACTGAGTCTTCACACACAGCACCAGACCCACAATGTTCACATATAACACCAGGTACACAGACAATGTTCACATATAACACCAGACACACAAACACACTGTTGACAAATGACAAACACATAGATTAGAGCAACGACAATAACCAAATTAATGACCATGACCTCAAAACTGAGGCTAAAGTAAACACAAACAATCAACCATCGTTTGGGGTTAAACTATGTGAGTCTGTGTTAAACTCTGTGAGTCTGTGTTAAACTCTGTGAGTCTGTGTTAAACTCTGTGAGTCTGTGTTAAACTATGTGAGTCTGTGTTAAACTATGTGAGTCTGTGTTAAACTCTGTGAGTCTGTGCTAAACTCTGTGAGTCTGTGCTAAACTCTGTGAGTCTGTGCTCATTTAGCCTTTGGATTTAGAAGGAAGGCGGGTCAATGTTAATGTTAAATATGAATGGACGGAACAATCACTGCGTGTTCTTTGATAATAATGACAGAGGGCGGATATCTGGGGCAAGGCTGTAACAGAATGTAACACAAACAAAAACTGTGGATTATATTTTGTCACATTATACGTTACATTATAAAGGGTAAATTTTTTCGGACATCATAAGAGAAATATCTCTGAATACTAGCGTTTAAATGAGTTGATAGGCACAGGAGAAATGTTGCAGAATACTAGCGTTAAAATTAGTTGATAGGCAACGTAGAAATGTTACAGAATCCTAGTGTTAAAATGAGTTGATCGACACCAGAAGAAATGTCACAGAATCTTCGACTGGGTTTGTCACAAAGGGGATAAGCTTGTAACAAACATAATCGACTGTTATTTGGAGAAGATCAGTAGACCTTTCAGGTGTCTCTTTGAGTGTTGCTGTCTGGAATGTTGCACTGCTCAAAATTAAATCCATGTAATTAGATGGGAGAGACTGTAATTTGTTCAGTCAGATGATGTGGTCGTCATGTGGAGGTTGTGGTCGTCATGTGGAGGATGTGGTCGTCATGTGGAGGATGTGGTCGTCATGTGGAGGGTGTGGTCGTCATGTGGAGGGTGTGGCCGTCATGTGGAGGGTGTGGTCGTCATGTGGAGGTTGTGGCCGTCATGTGGAGGGTGTGGCCGTCATGTGGAGGATGTGGTCTTCATGTGGAGGATGTGGTCGTCATGTGGAGGGTGTGGTCGTCATGTGCAGGATGTGGTCGTCATGTGGAGGTTGTGGTCGTCATGTGGAGGGTGTGGTCGTCATGTGGAGGTTGTGGTCGTCATGTGGAGGGTGTGGTCGTCATGTGGAGGGTGTGGCCGTCATGTGGAGGGTGTGGTCGTCACGTGGAGGATGTGGTCGTCATGTGGAGGATGGGGTCGTCATGTGGAGGGTGTGGTCGTCATGTGGAGGGTGTGGTCGTCATGTGGAGGATGTGGTCGTCATGTGGAGGGTGTGGTCGTCATGTGGAGGGTGTGGCCGTCATGTGGAGGATGTGGTCGTCATGTGGAGGGTGTTATGGCCGTCATGTGGAGGGTGTGGTCGTCCTGTGCAGGGTGTGGCCGTCATGTAGAGGATGGGGTCGTCATGTGGAGGGTGTGGCCGTCATGTGGAGGATGTGGTCGTCATGTGGAGGGTGTGGTCGTCATGTGGAGGATATGGTCGTCATGTGGAGGATGTGGTCGTCATGTGGAGGATGTGGCCGTCATGTGGAGGATGTGGTCGTCATGTGGAGGGTGTGGCCGTCATATGAAGGATGGGGTCGTCATGTGGAGGGTGTGGTCGTCATGTGGAGGGTGTGGCCGTCATGTGGAGGATGGGGTCGTCATGTGGAGGGTGTGGCCGTCATGTAGAGGATGGGGTCGTCAGGTGGAGGGTGTTATGGCTGTCATGTGGAGGATGTGGTCGTCCTGTGCAGTGTGTGGCCGTCATGTAGAGGATGTGGTCGTCATGTGGAGGGTGTGGCCGTCATGTAGAGGATGGGGTCGTCATGTGGAGGGTGTTATGGCCGTCATGTGGAGGATGTGGTCGTCCTGTGCAGGGTGTGGCCGTCATGTAGAGGATGGGGTCGTCATGTGGAGGGTGTGGCCGTCATGTGGAAGATGTGGTCGTCATGTGGAGGATGTGGTCGTCATGTGGAGGGTGTGGCCGTCATGTGGAGGGTGTGGCCGTCATGTGGAGGGTGTTGTGGCCGTCATGTGGAGGGTGTTGTGGCCGTCATGTGGAGGGTGTTGTGGCCGTCATGTGGAGGGTGTTGCGGCCGTCATGTGGAGGGTGTTGTGGCCGTCATATGGAGGATGTGGTTGTCATGTGGAGGATGTTATGGTCGTCATATGGAGGATGTTATGGCCGTCATATGGAGGATGTTATGACCGTCATATGGAGGATGTTATGGCCGTCATATGGAGGATGTTATGGCCGTCATATGGAGGATGTTATGGTCGTCATATGGAGGATGTTATGGTCGTCATATGGAGGATGTTATGGCCGTCATATGGAGGATGTGGCCGTCATATGGAGGATGTTGGATGGATGATTGCTGATAGATGGATTGGGTTTGTAGAATTATACATGGGGAGTGGTCAATGAGACAAAGTGGTCAATGAGATAAAGTGGTCAATGAGG
>MUZC01000051.1:291615-312057 GCA_002072015.1 Radix auricularia | reverse complement strand
GTGGTCAATGAGACAAGGTGGTCAATGAGATAAAGTGGTCAATGAGATAAAGTGGTCAATGAGACAAGGTGATTTAATGAGTCAAAGTGGTCAATGAGATAAGGTGGTCAATGAGACAAGGTGATTTAATGAGTCAAAGTGGTCAATGAGACAAGGTGATTTAATGAGTCAAAGTGGTCAATGAGACAAGGTGGTCAATGAGACAAGGTGATTTAATGAGTCAAAGTGGTCAATGAGATAAAGTGGACAGAGAGAAGTGATTTATGGGATAATGTGAATATTCCACAGCCCCTAATGGTTACATTGACAGACGCCCCTAAATTAACTCAGTGACAATATAACTGACGTTTGAAAGAAACCTTTAACATGTGCAGTGTCTTGTCACCTGTACGTACACGTCAAATAAACGTGAGTATGGAAGGTGTACATAACTGGTAACATTGACAGGTAGCCTTAAGTATGTCAGTGGCAGTCTCATGTATGACTTTAAGAGGAGACAGGTAGCCAGCGGCACATGGGATAGTGACAGGTAGCCAGCGGCACATGGGATAGTGACAGGTAGCCAGTGGTACATGGGATAGTGACAGGTAGCGAGCGGCACATGGGATAGTGACAGGTAGCCAGCGGTACATGGGATAGTGACAGGTAGCCAGCGGTACATGGGATAGTGACAGGTAGCGAGCGATACATGGGATAGTGACAGGTAGCCAGCGGTACGTGTGACAGTAACAGGTAACAGACGGTACATGAGACAGTAATGCCGACCAATTATAAAGACAGTTTGGTGCACTCACCCATTAGAACAGTGACAGGTAGCAGACAGTAATGCCGACCAATTATAAAGACAGCCATATCCACTCACCCATTCTAGCCGCTCGTAGATCGCTTGGCGACTTCTGACATCCGCATCCACATCCATAATCCAAAGATATATCACCTGTAGCGGACGGTGTCCAGAATATCCACAAAAAACTCCACCAATGACAGTGGCGTGAACATCGATGTTTGTCTAATAATCCACCAAATCTAATCGTGCATGTTACCATGGAAACCCGACTGACAATCCGAGAAATCTCGAGCCAAAGTTCGTGTCTATCTTCGGCATCCGACTGAGTCTCATTTTTATGTTGGCTTTGAGAAGAAAAAGATGACTTACGTGCTGACCTGCAAAACTCTCTTGACAAAATGCATGCCCAGACACACAGACACAAACACACGCGCGCACAGACCGACACAAACACCCCCACACATACACACAAGTTGACAGAATGGAGGTATGTTTGAGGGTGATGACGTCATAGCGATGGCTAATTGCTCGAAGGCGACGAGTCTCAAAGAAGTAAGGAAAGTTTTCATAAAAAGTTTCTACTCCACGATATAAAGAGTCTCAACCCAACGAAAGAATTAAAAGTTTCAGCTCAAAGAAGGAATGAAAGGTTTATCTCAGTGTTCAAAACAAACTTTGATTATTTACTATAAATATTTTTGATTTGGTTATTTTGTAAGGAGCCAGTGGAATACTAATAGCCACATTTGACATCTACCATACTATCATTAGAAGCTAATGCACGATTGAGAATACTAATAGCCACATTTGACATCTACCATACTATCATTAGAAGCTAATGCACGATTGAGAATACTAATAGCCACATTTGACATCTACCATACTATCATTAGAAGCTAATGCACGATTGAGAATACTAATAGCCACATTTGACATCTACCATACTCTANCCCCCCCCCCCCCCCCAATTCTCCAACCACACACAAACTCGTTAACGAAAATAGATTTTTTAAAATTAAGGTAGAATAAAAAATTGTCTTAAATATCAAAACAACAAATATTTTAATAATTTTATGGAAACGTTAAAAATTGTAGTCCTGTTTTACTAGCACTGTGTATCGCCCATGTAAAACCCACCCTACAATGTTAGATACTGCCCACCAGAAGCCAAGCTGGACAACCGCTGCACAGTGCACGAGACACCTGGCCCCGATAAGAAGTTAAATACTCAAAAGGCAGACGTAACAGTGACCCCGATATGACTTTTAAGTCTTGTGACCTACATGAAACAATGAAGGATTCAAATAAAGGTGACATGACCTACTGCTGTTTAGATGGGAAGGTCTATGAAGACCTAGTGATTCTTAGATGGGAGGGTATATGAAGACCTTATAGTGATGTTTAGATGGGAACGTATATGAAGACCTAGTGATGTTCAGATGGAAGGTATATGAAGACCTTATAGTGATGTTCAGATGGAAGGTATATGAAGACCTAGTAATGTTTAGATGGGAAGGTATATGAAGACTTAGTAATGTTTAGATGGGAAGATATATGAAGACTTAGTAATGTTTAGATGGGAAGGTATATGAAGACCTTATAGTGATGTTTAGATGGGAAGGTATATGAAGACCTAGTAATGTTTAGATGGGAAGGTATATGAAGACCTAGTGATGTTTAGATGGGAAGATATATGAAGACCTTATAGTAATGTTTAGATGGGAAGATATATGAAGACCTAGTAATGTTTAGATGGGAAGATATATGAAGACCTTATAGTGATGTTTAGATGGGAAGGTATATGAAGACCTAGTGATGTTTAGATGGGAAGGTATATGAAGACCTAGTGATGTTCACACTTCTTAGAGCTACAGAAATTCAGATTCTTTGAAAAGTGTATGTCTAAGCCCTGAAAAAGACGAAACAAACCAACAAACGTATCGACCGCCTTCCCAGCGAACTAACATTAGAGGTGTACTGGATTCTTACAAATCCGGCTCCGGCCGGATTTCACTTCATAAATCCAGCTCGTATTCGGATTTCAAAAATTTGAATCCGGTACATCCCTAACTAACATACACAATAATGGAGTAATAAGTAATATGTAAACCTTGGCTGAAACGAATTATCCTAGTAGACATCAAACAAAAATTTATGTTAAGTTTTAGAATATGTACATAATAAGAATGTGACATTTTTTTCACAGGTTTGACCTATTTATAAAAAGCTAGACATACGTGTAAGATGTTGACATACTTATAAGAGGTTGACATACGTGTAAGATGTTGACATACGTGTAAGATGTTGACATACGTGTAAGATGTTGACATACGTTTAAAATGTTGACATACGTGTAAAATGTTGACATACGTTTAAAATGTTGACGTACGTGTAAAATGTTGACATACCTGTAAGATGTTGACATACGTTTAAAATGTTGACATACGTTTAAAATGTTGACATACGTGTAAAATATTGACATGCGTGTAAAATGCTGACATACATGTAAATGTTGACATACGTGTAAGATGTTGACATACGTGTAAGATGTTGACATACGTGTAAAATGTTGACATACGTGTAAAATGTTGACATACGTGTAAAATGTTGACATACGTGTAAAATGTCTGGACGAAGCCACGGAAGGTACAGCTCCACCAAGATTTTGTTCCGATTATAACCCCCTCCCCCACCCCCACCCCCTACCACACACACACATACACCTACTTTTTTCTTGCAACTAAATTTAGACACATAAGTGCCGGGAACAAGGCACGGAGGGAAATGGTAACGAAAGTAGGTAAAGATTTGACTTGTCACATTTCTTGCTATGTATCAGACTTGTCACATATGTAGCTATGTATCAGACTTGTCACATATGTAGCCATGTATCACACTTGTCACATATGTAGCTATGTATCAGACTAGTCACATATGTAGCTATGTATCAGACTAGTCACATATGTAGCTATGTATCACACTTGTCACATATGTAGCCATGTATTCATGTATCATACTTGTCACATATGTAGCCCTGTATCACACTTGTCACATATGTAGCTATGTATCAGACTAGTCACATATGTAGCTATGTATCAGACTTGTCACATGAGGAGCTATGTATCACACTTGTCACATATGTAGCCATGTATCACTCTTGTCACATATGTAGCTATGCAACATACTTATTAAAAATGTTGTTATATATCAGTTAGTTAATATTGTTGTCATTTGTTCTAAAAATACTCAGTCCTCTTGTAACCTGTATTTGTTTGTTGATAGGGAGATCGCTGTTGTGGGGGGGGGGGGTATGGCTAATTATAGAAATCCAAGTCAAGTGTCCAGGATGGAAGCTCGTGAGAAATTCTGTTCATTAATTCATGAAGGGTTCATTTCCGGTATACGTTTGTTATGACGTCATGTCCTTTACTTACTTTGCAACGAACTTTAGGCAAAGTCACGTGCAATAAGGTTGTCCAACAAATCGTTGATTTTTTTAGAAATGGTTCAATAGTTTTGTTGTCACACACGGACAATTAAGGGATTCAACAAATTGTTGTGGGTATAGGGCCAAATGGTGTCAAAATTATTGTGTGTATATGGTCGAATGTTATTAAAATTATTGTGTGTATAGGGCCAAATGTTATCAAAATTATTGTGTGTATAGGGTCAAATGTTATCAAAATTATTTTGTTAATAGGATTGTTGAGTTTATAGGACAACTGTTATCAAAATTGTTGTGTTTATAGGACAACTGTTAGCAAAATTGGTGTGTGTATAGGGCCAACTTTTATTGCTAAAATTCTTTCATCTTACTTAGCTGAGGAAGATCGGCGCTAAGAACGACCCCACCCCCTCCACCCACCGCCCACAGTCACACTAGCAGTAGTTAGATCTATGAATACACAGAAACAATCCACATTATTTGAACCCGATCGCAGGAGGGCTCCAGACATGTGCTGAGTGCAGACCAATCCTAGTATTAACAAAGCCATTGGCTTCCGGGTGATTTCCTCTAGATGGATCCGTAACAAGTTTACCGCTACAACATGGACGGAATATACAGCAATTTACCACTACAACATAGACGGAATATACAGCATTTTATCACCACAACGAAGACGGAATATACAGCAATTTACCACAACATTGACGGAATATACAGCAATTTACCACCACATTGACGGAATATACAGCAATTTACCACCACAACACTGACGGGATATACAGCAATTTACCACAACATTGATGGAATATACAGAAATTTACCACAACATTGACGGAATATAAGCAATTTACCACCACAACATTGACGGAATATACAGCAATTTACCACCACAAAATTGACGGAATATACAGCAATTTACCACTACAACATAGACGGAATATACAGCAATTTACCACAACATTGACGGAATATACAGCAATTTACCACCACAACGTATACGGAATATACAGAAATTTACCACAACAACATAGACGGAATAAACAGCAATTTACACCACAACATTGCCGGAATATACAGCAATTTACCACAACATTCACGGAATATACAGCAATTTACCACAACATTCACGGAATATACAGCAGTTTACCACAACATTCACGGAATATACAGCAATTTACCACAACATTGACGGAATATACAGCAATTTACCACAACATTCATGGAATATACAGCAATTTACCACAACATTCACGGAATATACAGCAATTTACCACTACATTAACGGAATATACAGCAATTTACCACAACATTGACGGAATATACAGCAATTTACCACCACAACATTGACGGAATATACAGCAATTTACCACCACAACACTGACGGAATATACAGCAATTTACCACAACATTGACGGAATATACAGCAATTTACCACAATACAGCAAAGGCCGGAGTTTAAATTTGTATACAATTACTTGTAAAGCAACAGAACGAAAATACTTGTTGAAATTTACGAGGTAGCATTTCTCAGAGTTTTATCACTACCCTGACATCATATGATATAGGGTCATATTTAGACGGCGCCTTTCATATGTTGGTTTGCCCGCAGTCTTACAGAGACCTGTTCCATTTACATATCATGACATCACCTGATTAATATAACAAAACTCCTCATTTATATTATAAACGGATCATATAAGCGGTTCGTACAGACGAATTATCCTATACATACAATGTTTGTCACATATATACACGACATGTCACATTTAGGCATGATGTGTCACATATATACACGTCATATCACATTTAGGCATGATGTGTCACATATATACACGTCATGTCACATTTAGGCATGATATGTCACATTTATACACGTCATGTCACATTCAGCTATGTTGTGTCACATAAATACACGTCATGTCACATTTAGGCATGATGTGTCACATATACACGAGAAGTGTAACCTATAGATATGCCCAGACACATACAGACATTTGTCACAAATAGAAATGACCTTCCTCTAGATTTGCGAGCATTGTTCTCAATGCCTTGTAAATCTCGAGGAATGCAGTGGCGTCACTAGGGGGTGCGATGGGGGCGGACCGCCCCGGTTGACACTGTCACAAGCGTCCTAATAATTATACCTGGACCGCTTGCTCCAAGATTCATAAAATGACCGTTACACAATAAATAACGACACTGCTGGCAAAAAACAAACTTTAATGGCGTCGCCCTTTGCCACATCACCACGTCTACACAAAAACTCTCTAAACTTTTATAGATATTCTAATGACGTCGACAAAACAATTACTTTTGCACGCTTTCGCACCACTAACCAATAACTTTAATAACACAAACGCGACCATCAAACACACCACCGTGCGCAACTCACAAGTTACAAGGAAATATTGGTCATCCGTGACAGACACCATCAGAAGGGTGACACCAAAATGTAAAATTCTGTATATTCCTGTTATTTGAAACTGGAAAACTGGAGTTTTGTAGGTTAAGACGTGAGGCGGTGACACCTTGTGCTACCGCCTCGGGTGACACCAACCCTATAGGGGTGACACCTCTGGAGGTATGTGGATATTTTTCTCAAAAAAATACTTCCCATTCATTGACGTCATGGTTGTTGTGATAGTTTGATCCAAGGAAATCATTAAGGTGATGCCAACACTCTACAAATGGTAACAATACTCAAATATAAGGAACTAAACCTACAAGAGAAACACCAAAAACAGAATACTCACAGTCAGATAGCTTGACCTCTGTGTTCCTGTTTTGTTGTCAGATATTTTATCCCTGATGTTTGGAATGTCGTCATCAACCTTGCTGCCCTGCTCAAGCTGGGAAATGGCCATCTGGTCCAGACGGACATGTTGGTTGGGTTGACCAGGAGACAGCATGCTGAAAGTCAAGCAATAACATAGGCACCGTCATAAAACCATCTCACAGTTTACACTGTAAAGCTCTGCACTATGATGACAGGAATGTTTTCCTTTGAGTTGCGTGGTTGCACGGTCGCGGAGATATCTGACCGACACCGCGCAGCAGTTTAGAGTTACCGCGCAGCAAATTTGGTAAAATATTGCACAACAAATGGATGCTGTGCAACTTTGCACACGAGTTGTCTTTTTCTTTTACTTGGCACACGGACCAACGAACCTTAGAGGGAACATGAATGACATGATGATTATTATAATTTAGGGCTGGGAAATTAACTATTAATTTCTCGATTAATCGGTAAATTTTTATAGATTACAATTATTTTAATCCATAAAATTGTGTTTAAAATTTAAAAAAAAAGGTTTTGAACATTTTTTTGTGTTGATTTATTAATAAATAATAAATTATTCATAATTGATAAAAGTTTTTTTTTACGTGCAAACATCTCCAATAATAAAAAAAATCATGTTAAGCCTGGTCCCTTCTGGAACTCAGGACGTGTTAGCGCATTTTCGTATTATGTATCAGTACTTATGTTAGATATCAGCATTATGTAGTTATCAGTAATTGTGTTTAGATTTTAGACATATTTTTATTAATTTTCTTGTGTAATGAATATACCTGACATTTTTTTTAATTTAAAAGTAATTTCTTTACATTTTAAAAAAATTTATTTTCTCTTTAATCTAACTACAAGTCTCCACAAATGATGACGTAAAACTCTCTAAACTTTTACACATATTCTAATGACGTCAACAAAAAAAAAAAAAAACTAATTCTTTTGCACGCCTTCGCACCACTCTTGAATGCCTGAAAAATGATGTATTCGACTTCCGGCAATGGCGGCCGTTCCCTGCGCCAGTGTTACCTCTCGATTCGCAAAGTTTTTTGGTAGTTTTAACGGGGTTTTTTAACGGATCGAGTAACTGAGTGTTGATGCACAAATGGCAGGTCAGGACATACAAAAAACATATATACATCATGGGTCTAGGACTTATGGATGCTGTGATCAAAGGTGATGACAGACGGACGGACGGACGGACGGACGGACGGACAAAACGGGTGCAATAGCGCATTCGACTTCTCGAAAATGCGCTAAAGATATCTAAGTGTTAGCTTTAAAATAAGAAAAATGATATCGATGTCATGATTCTATGTTTTTTAGCTTAAATCAAAATTATCAGTTAATTAATCGTTGATTTTTCCAAAGTTAACGATTAAATTAAAATTAATCGATAACAGCCAACAAACGAACTACATCACATGACACACAGAATGTACATATGTATGAATATATCTAAATTACTTTAGAGCTGTTTCATCATGTAATGTTTCCTAGTCTCGAATGTAGTTATGATGTATATGTAGTGTAGTCACAATGTAGCCATTATGGAGCTGTAATGAGATCTCGGTGTGGTTGTGTCGGTGTGGTTGTGTCATAGTCATTCAGCATCCATTTCGTAGCTGTGGTGTTGTCAATGTATAGCTGTTGTGTGGTCACTATATAGCTATTGTGTGGTCACTATATAGCTGTTGTGTGGTCACTATATAGCTGTTGTGTGGTCACTATATAGCTGTTGTGTGTTCACTATGTAGATGTTGTGTATTCACTATGTAGCTGTTGTGTATTCACTATACAAATGTGTTGTTGTCACTATATAGCTGTTGTGTATTCACTATATAGCTGTTGTGTATTCACTATATAGCTGTGGTGTATTCACTATATAGCTGTGGTGTATTCACAATATAGCTGTTGTGTATTCACTATACAGATGTGTTGTCACTATATAGCTGTTGTGCAGTCACTATGTAATCCTTTATATACGAGACATAATTATAAGGATGTTTATTATAATACGCAGGGCAAAACAATCCTAAAATACAAAATTCTAGTTATGTCTCGTAAAACGTGTTTAATATAATGCGCACCGATCGTGAATATTTGTTTAAAAAGTAATGTCAATGTAATGCGCACCTTATTACGCGACATGAAAGGTTGTTGAAAATAATGTGCACCACAACACTTAAAGAAACAAAAAAAAACAAACATAATACATACAGATAAAAAAAAAATATTTTAAAATTCAACTACTGTCCATTCGATCCATCTGAAATTTTGATACATCATTTTTATCATCGGCATGAGTCTGCCTGCAAAATTTCAGATCGCTAGCTTACGAGAGAGTGGGTTAAAAATCGATTCAAGCAAGCACGCACGCACGATCGGTCGGCCCCACGGGCTCAGACACCACAAGTTAATATAAAGGATTTTAAATAAGGATAAGTTACTGGGGCTTTTGAAAAAAGTGGACACCGTAGGCGCCCTACATCCCCTAGTCTATGTATATAATTCGCCAGAAACTACAGCATACAACTAGATGCAGTCTACATATACATGGTGTAGTGCCGCTAGTGCGCACGTCCGCACTATGCGCCCTGAAATGAAACGCACTATAAAGAAGGAAAGAAAGTAATACCTCAAAACAACTACCATAATGAACACTAAGGGAAGTTTGTGCCCGTTCTTTTTCCCCTTTCTTTGACGAATCTAGTTATCTATTACTATGAAGCTTTTTGTAGATCCTTGTTAGCCATTATGAAGCATTTTGATTCAGCTCAAAACTAATCATTAAATTATGCTACATTCTCTTTTGTGGGTTGAGTTATGTGTTACAAATTAAGGCATAATTAGGCGAAAGTCACATGTCATGTTCCAATATAGGCTGAGGCCTAATTAGATTAATGTCATGTGTTCAAATCAAGGCCTAAGAAGGCTTAGGCATAAGTCACGTGTTCAAATAAGGGCCTAGTTTGTTTGAGATGTGATCTTATCAAGAATCAAGGCCTATTTAAGTGAAAGTGATATGCTTTTGACACAATAATTAGATCAGCGAAATCCATGTGTTCAAATCAAGGCCTAATTGCTAAAAGTCATGTAATCAAATCAAGGCCTAATTACTAAAAGTCAAGTAATCAAATCAAGGCCTAATTGCTAAAAGTCATGTAATCAAATCAAGGCCTAATTACTAAAAGTCAAGTAATCAAATCAAGGCCTAATTACTAAACATCAAGTAATCAAATCAAGGCCTAATTACTAAAAGTCAAGTAATCAAATCAAGGCCTAATTACTAAAAGTCAAGTAATCAAACCAAGGTCTAATTACTAAAAGTAAAGTAATCAAGTCAAGGCCTAATTACTGAATGTCATGTGTTTAAATCAAGGCCTTATAAATGAAAGTCACATGTTCAAATTGAGGCTTAGTTACTGAAATTCATGTGTCATGTGCTCAAATTAAAATTAAAATGTATAAGCCCTAGGAAGAATGACGTAATTTCATGCTTTCACATTGCAATCAATGCCTAATTATTGAAAGTACAACATTTGTCTATGTTGTGTAAGTTAAAGACAGGCTCTAATTTAAGTAAAGCCATTATCTGTGCTGCCTTGGTGCCTTTTCTATTCTTTACTAAATAACATACATAGTTACATAGGCCTAGGCATTCTTATTGTAAGTCAAACGATGTCAGGTGACTTAATTGTAAGAGTTTTCTCAATGAACTCAATCACATAAACTTTATCATAATTAATTGTTGTGATCATCATATATAAACATTATTAAACGCAAACATAAATCCTATGCCAAGCATGCCTGGGATGTAAGTGTAGTTTCATATATAGGCCTAATTACGGACTCGCACTGAAAGACGCCATTAAATTTGGGTGTCTATCTCGGTCTCATACTATAGCACACACACTGCGACCTGTTTGGCGACAGTCACAACACACACTGATAAAGCCGACAATACGAACTAAATAACTTACATAGGTCACCGGCGGGAACTTCAGGCTAATAATAGGATACAATCCTTTGAAATCAATGGGGGTTAAGTCATATTGTTCCAATGAAACAAAAATAAACGCAAATGATTTCCGTTTGGAAAGAAAGTTATGAGTTAACCACCTCAACACACCTTTGGCTGTTGGCGATTAGCGGGCCACAACAAACCCGCGTGTATGAACTTCGTGACCCTGCCGAATGCATCACTGCAAGGAGTGGAAGAACCCAAGATTGTGGGGGGGGGGAGATTTACCTGACATACGTAAAGAGAGCTCTTATAAAATTGTAATTAACATTGTTTCCTTTTATTTAAAAAAATATTTTAAATTAAATAATAGTAAAGATTTGCTTGAATTTTATCAATTTTCTACATCTAAGAATTATTTGCGGCATTAAATTTATGCTACATAAAAGGAGAATTCCCCATAACAAAGAAGACAAAGTTCATTATGCCAGGGGAAATAAGTATTAAATATTAAAATTTACTAAGGCAACGTATTTGTCTCCCTTGTCAATGAGCTCACTCTAAGTCAGTGGCTACCTGATTTCTGTGGTAGTTATATAGAATAGATATGGCGGGTCAAGTAACACGACTTCAACACTTTGTGGTCTGACTAACAACTCTTTAATGAGTTCGTTTAATCAACTCTTTGGTTACATTGTCAACTTCACATTCGTGAAGCCGGTCATCCTCTCTTTCACGACTCTACACACTATTCTAGTTCACAGCCACAGCACAATCATGTGTCTCTCTCATACACAGTGAACTCGCACGCTCGTATCTTGTCAATACAAAAACACAAAATGTCTTTCACGTCTCCCTTCTAAAAAACAAATGAATGACCCGTGAGACGTGGTGGTCGAGAAGTAGCGCTCTCGACTGTCATACCGATGGTCACGGGTTCGAATCCACACGAAGGTGAGGATTTGTTCTCGCGGCCTGAGGAGTCCCCAGACAGATCATCTCTCATGGTCTGTGGACGCAATTATCTTCTGCATAGAAGGAGCGTCTGTATATCTAAGATAAGATAAGACCCAGATTATCAATACAAATAAAACAGAACAATTCAGTTCATTAATTATAACACTGAATCTTCTAATGTCTTTCAAGGCGCATCATAGTCTATGTCTTGTCATCTGGGTGTCTCATTGGTGTTGATGCTGCTGTTGCTTGCTGATTTGCGACAAGGCTGAGCTGGGACTCGCGCTTTGATCCCAAGAATCTACACTTTGATGTAACATCATTATCATGTTGCGGTCGCTTACTTTACATACAAACAGGATCATTTTCATTGAACTCCCGAAAAGTTCTTTCAAAAGTATTCTCCAATCCTTTGACAAGATTTCTTGTTCCATGTGTCGTCCTAGTACAATGGTCTGATTGCTCTTATTCAGGTGTGTCTAGAATACCTCTCCTTCTATTAAAGGAATGTCTCAAAATGTTTCGTCGGTTATAGAAACCATCGTTAGTGTTAACGAGCTCTGACCTTAGCGTAGGCCTACTCACAGCTGACACGACTGCTGGCCACCTCAAGCCTCTAGTTTTATTTTCTGAATCTGTGCGTTGTTTACACGTTGGGAGTGTGTAGTAAACAAAATGATGGGTGAGACTGCAATCAGGATTATGAAAATTAAATGGAAAAGACGTAAACAAGGTAAGACATACAATACACAAATAAAACCAATATTCTTCGATTCTTTGGATTTCACCGCATAATAAGTTTTTTTATTTTTTATATTCGTTTTAATTGTGTATTGTATGTCCGTTGAAAAGACTCTTAGCCGAAACGTTCGCTGTTTTGTTACGTCCTGTCAGGCTAACCCTTACCTTGTTTACGTCATGTCAGGCTTACCCTTTCCTTGTTTACGTCCGGTCAGGCTAACCCTTACCTTGTTTACGTCCTGTCGGGCTAACCCTTACCTTTTTTTTACGTCTTTTCCATTTAATTGAGAGTGTGTACGTCCGTTGATTCTGTCCGATTCGTTGTAACATTTCTTCTGTTTGGACCTCTGATAATTGTGGGATAGTACACCCACAAGTTTAATAAGATTCAGATTTTGACAAACTTGCAGACCAAGTCGTGTTGCTTGGAGCATGTTTTGACTATTTTTTATTCTAAAATCTCTGCCTATGTTTCACCGAGCATTAGATTAATGATTTGCCTACAACAGGCAATCTAGTTCTTTTCCTTTATCTTACCCCCAAAATATTTTTTTTTGAAAAAAAATCATATTTGCACGACGTGACAACACGTGGTAACCCTAACCATAACCCTAACCATATAGAAATACTGTATTTTACTATTAAAAAATTTGGGGGTAATATAAAGGAAAAGTACCGGCAATCTTATCTTATCTATACAGACGCTCGCTCCTTTTACGCAGAAGATAATTGCGTCCACAGACCGTGAAGGATGACCTGTGGGCAAGTGATGAAGCGTTCACAGGCCACGGCTATGACTATGAGGGTTCCACGCATTACCCAGCTACCTAACTAGTGTGAGGAGCTAGGAGACCACTGTATGTCTTCAGCCTTGTTTGTCGATGTCTGAATGCTTCACATTCTAAGCTGACAAAACAATCTGTATGGTAGAATGTACACCTGTGCACCTGTGTCCAGTGTGAACACTAGTTGTCTCTGCTCAAGCGTGACCACTGCTTTCCATTTACCCCTCGTTCCGTGTTGCGTGGACACACTTCCTAAGCCTAAGAAGAGTGTTTCTTGATTGTAGTCAATCTTATCAAGTTGATGATTGACAACTTTCATTTTCTTTGATTAGTTTTACTTGCATACTGAAGAAAAAATAATTCAATTTTCCACAGTTGTGGCATAATTTTCCATAAGCAGGACATTTTCTAGGTTCACGTTTTTTTGCCACAATAATTAACACTTGCCTAAATTCACATGTGTACTTGACCTCACAGCTCGCTTGATATGTTAACTTGTTGACATGTGCGAACTTGATTTCTCGCAAGCTTGTGAATTAACCGTTTGCACAATATTTTCTTCATTCAAAGTTTTGAGTTGCTATTCCGATGTCTCATCTGTTCTGCATATAATTCCAGCTTTGTTTAAGTTCAAGTCTGATTCTCTCAGTGACCTAGCCCGGAGGTACTCATTATTTACGCCAGCCACACTTCTGTCCTTAATCGGCGACTCTGTTAAATTTTCAAATTCACAAGAAAGACCTGGCTTTAAGTTTAAGTTTCAGGCCTGTAAAATGAAACTATCGAAACTTTCTCACTCACCTTGATTTCTGGAGAACAACATGTGTCTGTCGACTGCAATATTCTTTCTTGGCAAACAATAATTCTCGAATTTTCTTAACAAACACTTCACTAAAGAAGATTAGTGTCACAATCGTCACCTTCCTGTACGGTCCACTGAAATGTTTTATAGACTTCTACTGCTTCTTGGCCTATGACATGTAACAGTGTAATGCTCTGCACTTCTTTGGTTTTTGTGTCTAGTCCAGTGGCTATCTTGTATATTTGGAATGGCTGCTTAAATCTCTTCCAATGGTCAGCGATATTTCCATTTAGCTCTAGTGGTTGTGGCGGGTGGAGTCGGTCCATCTGACACCAGTAATAGATATGGCGTCAGTACTTCAAGTAGTCTTGAGGTCCTACACTTCGGACACCAGTAATAGATATGGCGTCAGTACTTCAAATAGTCGTGAGGTCCTACACTTCTGACACCAGTAATAGATATGGCGTCAGTACTTCAAATAGTCGTGAGGTCCTACACTTCTGACACCATGCACAAGTTAGGGACTAGATATGGCGGGTCAAGTAACACGACTTCAACAGTTTGTGGTCTGACAAACAACTCTTTAATGAGTTCCTTTAATCAACTCTTTGGTTACATTGTCAACTTCACATTCATGAAGCCGGTCATCCTCTCGTTCACGACCCGACAGACTATTCTAGTTCACAGCACAACCATGTGTCTCTCTCATACACAGTGAACTCGCATGCTCATACCATGTCAATACAACAACACAACACGTCGCTCCTAATTTCCAGCTTTAATGAAAAATAATATATAATAAACATATAATAAATAAATAATAATTATGCTCCATGGCAGCGGCGTCGCTAGGGTTTGTGTCACCCGGGGCGGTAGCTTATGATGACACTACTTCACGACTTAAGGGGCCGTTCATAAATGACATCACGTGAGGTTTCCAATTTTTACCTTACCCACCCCCGCGCGATACTTTGTCACAAAAACTTAGACCCCACCCCTTTTTCCACTATGACATCACAAAGCTTTGACCCCCCCCAAAAAAAAAAAAGCCGTATTTTCTAAATAAAAATTAGCATGTTGAAATTATTTTGTCGTTTCAATATGTATTTAGTGTAAATCTGCACTCTAATATCGTAACACGCATGAAGTCATGCGTCATTAAATAAATTGTAAACAATCAAATGTTTAAGTGGAATCATGATTTATAGTTGTGTGTTTTGATGTGACGTCACATTTCTTAAACACACCCTCCCCCTCATCACACATCTTCACAGATACGTGATCCCCTGCCCCTGTGGCGGATGAAAGGGGGTGGGCTGAGCGGGCTAAGTCAGGGACCCCAATGATTTAAATCAGGGGTCTCAAACTCAATTTGCCTAGGGGCCACATGAATCAGAGTCCGGGTCGTGCTGGGCCGCCTCAAGTTAATACAAAAAAGTACAACTGTTCAGTCTCCCACAACTTTATTCATTATTATTTATAAAGAATTAAACATTGGCTTAACTGGTAGCACTCTTGCTGCCTTGGCTATACCTACTGCTCCTTGTTGGAAGAGACCTGGCTGCGTTTCGTGGCTACATTTGGCTTGAGGGAGGAAGCAGTCGAGACCCTCAGTATAGCTTGAAGATGATCATCAGTGAGTTTCGACCTGTACTGGGATTTTTGAAGATCATGGTGGAGAACAAGTTTTCACACATGTATGTGCTCCCCAAAAGGCACATAGACCGGCTGAAAATTCTAGAAAGTTCAGGGCACTTATCTCAAAAATTGTCCAAGCTTGTCTGCTTTTCCATTCCCCACCCTGAACTTAGCTTTCAGATGAGAGTTGCTCTTCAAGTCCATGAGTTCCATCTGCAACACAGGAGAGCATCTTGGACATTGAAAGAGAAGGGGTCAGCAAACATTTTAAAAGTGGCTTTGTGATTCTGAAATTCTGCAAATCGGTGATAAAATTCTTCCTGTAGCATTTTAATGGCATCAATATATACCTCACCATCGAATGGCATGTCCAAATCTACGAGTGCCTTCATGCTGGGAAATGGCAGAGGTTTTTCTGAGAGAGCTGGGCTTTCCATTAAATAAGTTTCGTGGAAAATGCTCTTACGTTTTCCTAGGCAGCACCGACAACTTGCTCCTGTCCTTGTAACTTCTTGTTCAGTTCATTCAGCTCCTGTGTGATGTCAACAAGAAAACTAAGTCCATGAGCCATTCGGGACCACTTAGAACAGGAACAGCCATTACATCGTTCTCCAAAAAACCTCTTCAAGCAGGAAACAACCCAAAATCTGCGACGCTCGGCAACTGTAAGGGTCTACCGATAGAAGTGACGCGCGGCGACTCCAAGGGATAACGGTTAGATAAAAACAATAAAATCAATCAAACTTTTTTGTCTAGAAAAAATAAAGGTCCTGGAAGGCCAAAGAACAAATTTACAATTAAAGTTCTAAAATATCTTATTTTAATTAGGGCTGTTATCGATTAAATTTAATTTAATCGTTAACTTTTGAAAAATTACCGATTAATTAATCGATAATTTGTTAGCGCTAAAAATAGAGATTATGACGTCATTAAACTGAAAATTTCAAGGGAAGAAATAAAAACATGCAATTGACTTTAGTTTTGTTGAGTTATTTTTAAGACATAGCAATATAAATAAGTTAAATCACGTATTTAAGTTTAGGCACTTGGATGACAATTTCAAATTAATTTTAAAAATATAAAAGTAAAACATCTTTTTATTCAAAGTGATTCAAAAGTTATGATTTTTTAAGACCTCATAATTACTTTTTTCACTATGTTGTTTTCCATCAAATCTTGTGCCTTTTTAGAGCATTTTAAAAAAAAATACCCATAACTTAATTATTTTATTTTATTTAATTAAAAAATTTAATTTCGTTAGGTGATATTTTAAAATAAAATTAGTTCTATATNAAAAAAAAAAAACAACAAAAAAAAAACATTTTCTTTAATTTTAATTGCTATTTTATCGATTAAAATAATTTTAATCGGTAAAATTTTTTACCGATTAATCGAGAAATTAATCGGTAATTTCCGCAGCCCTAATTTTAATTTTATTTTTAAAAAATTTCCTCCGTTGTGGCCACGGCGGGCCGCACTTGCAATGAACTTGGATATCAAGTGGGGGCCACAAAATATCATCCAGCGGGCCGCAATTGGCCCGCGGGCCGCATGTTTGAACCCCTGATTTAAATGTTACTAAATTCTATAATAAAGATGGGCAAATGATTAAACGAATCCCTGAAAATGCCTTGGACAGACATGCGGCAATGCTTCAAATATGAGTAGGAAGTATAATTAAGTCCAGGCTATTCTTCGTGAGAAAATCAGTGTTGCTCATTTTGTGGCATTCCAGATCATTCCCCTAATGTGGTTGGGAAAAGTGCAGCAGGTTGTCCTACGATGGTCTTTTTAAAAATAATTTCTTTCCTTGCTAACATTTATTTATTGAATTTATTGGTACTCAACTTCACAAATGCGTGACCTCTTCTTTATTTAGTGCGTTTAGAAATAATTTCTTCTTTAACAAAGCTCCCTTTATTTCCTTAAGAAGCATTCCTACATGCCTCTTAAATAACGCAGTCCGGTAATTTAAGAGAAATCCCTTTCAGAGTAATAACAACAAAATGTAGGTCGCGTATTTCAGCTGTATTTGGCTAAATAGTAGGACTGTACCATCTTTGGGTTTTTTCAAGTCTATGTAGTATGACTGTACCAACTTTGGGTTTATCCAAGTCTATGTAGTATGACTGTATCAACAATGGGTTTATCCAAGTCTATGTAGTATGACTGTACCAACTTTGGGTTTATCCAAGTCTATGTAGTATGACTGTAACAACTAAGGGTGACAATGTGCCCCAGGTTGTTTGACGGGTGCGGACATGTGATACTGTATGGCCGGTAATGGCCGGACAAATAAAGATTGCGCGACATTATAGGCCGTCACGAGTGCCCCAGGGCATGTGTTAACATTGGACAGTCCGGCGAGCCCCTTCCTCCTCCACTTACTCCAACCTTCCTTTGTCCCGGGCCCTATGGGGTAGCCAAGGACTGAGATCAAGGTACACGCTAAGAGGTAGTGTTATACTTTGATGGTCAGGATTGGCTGACCGGACCTGACGTAGTAAGCATGACATTTTATTGTGAATACTGGACAAGCTTTGACACTGTATTTAGGGTCCCTATATAAGGGAGTCTCACAGTATCACTGGGGTGGACGAGAGAGAGGCCTTAGAGTCGGACTAAGTAAGGTATAGTAGGAGACTGCATGTAAACTTGTTAGTTTAGCCTGATAGTTAGCGTACTTGTTTTGACTGTGATTTCTCATGTCTTACAAGAATTATCCTACCAAATGTTCTGTAAGCAGCCATAGTCATCACGTCATCAACTTGTGTGGTCTTCACTTATTTCATGGATCATTTTTATCATCATCATTGTGTTTTATTTAAAATAATGTGCATTGCCGCCAACAACTCCGCGACATGTGTTTAATAAAAGCTATGTGATGTGACTGCTAACACTGGGCACTGGGTAAAATCCAGGCTATTTATAATGTAGTATTCAAAATGGAAATACACAAATTGTGTATTGAAAAAAATTAATTTGAGCTCTTATTTTTAAACTAACACGACAGTGACCCATTCTATGTTATGGTTTATATAATTTGATTCAAGGCTGTGTAGGATGATTGTAAGAACAGTTGATTGATTCAAGGTTTCGCAGTATATATTATAATAACACTGGTTCTTATTCAAGGCTCCATAGTCAAATAAAGTGTGGGAGGTCATATAAAGTGTGGGGGGTCATATAAAGTGTGGGAGGTTATATAAAGTGTGGGAGATCATATAAAGTGTGGGAGATCATATAAAGTGTGGGAGTACCAGTATCTGCAAGGCAGCAGTTGTTTTTGGCGAGTGATGCAGCGTTCACATGCCACGGCTAGGGGTTCCACGCATTACCCCGCCGCTTTTCACCCATTTGGGGCTGGGTGGAACTCGGGGACGCCCTAGGCCTAGGCCCCGGGAGCGGGTCCCTGGCTTCCCATGGATTCGGGCCCGTGACCATCGGAACGCCAGTCGAGCGCGCTTGCCTCTCGACCACCGCGGCCCCCATTTTAATTTATGTAAATTTTTCTATCTCTTATGACACATTTTTTAACCAACAAGTATTTTAAACCACAACCTAACGCACATACAGAGTAGGATGCAAGCATGATATTTTGATTGAGTCCGAGAGCCATTTGGAAATATTCATAGTTTTGGTTCTTTTTTTCCCCACTCAAATATTTATGTATTTAATGAATACCGCCAGTGCTAATTAAATTAAACCCAAAGCGAGATTTCACATTGAATTAATTGAGTTATATTCTTTTGAAAAGGTTAACAAGGCCTTTATTATTAATTTTTAAGTCATTATTTAGAACCGGTACATTTATTTTGTCCTTGAAATTTGGGTTATCTGTCCCATTTGGGTTATCTGTCCCATTATTATTGTGTGCTATCACATGACTCTTAGATATGCTTTTAACTTGGGGACCGTCCATAACATACGTCACGCTTCAGAGGGGGGAGGAGAGTGGGAAAGGTAGAGTTAAAAATGGTCCAAAATAGCGTGACGTACTTTATGGGCTATGGGCGTCCCTTAAGGAAATATCTCAGATATAAACAATTACGTCATTATTTTCGCCATTTTAAGCGTATTTTTAATATTTTACCACGTTTTTATTAGGTCGCTTTCTTGTCTGGATGTTTGTCCGGGGCAAAAATTGAATTCCTTTTTTGAACCACTTCTGATCATCCAATTTTGATGAAATTTTGCATGCATACTTGATTCACATGACAATTTAATATTTCATTAATTATAGTACTCAATTCTACTTAATTAATTAATTATACTAAAAATAAAGATGTATGACGTCATTAACATGAAAATTTCAAGGGAAGTAACATAACCAGGGAATTTTCATTTTTTTAGTTATTCTTAGTTTGCTTTCTTTGCATACTTGATTCACATGACAATTTAATATTTCAATGTTTAATATTTAAATGTGATCTAAATATAATAGCTTAGATTAATAATATATATATATATATAAGCTTTTTAAAACACCACGTTTTTCATTTGAACTAAAAAGTATAAAATAAAAATATTTT
>MUZC01000051.1:266922-288254 GCA_002072015.1 Radix auricularia | reverse complement strand
AATAAAAAAAAAACAATTGCCCTAATATATATATATATATATATAAGATTAGGTTATAAGTTATAAGTAGGGCTGCGGAAATTACCGATTAATTTTTCGATTAATTTGTAAAATGTGTATCAATTAAAAATTATTTTAATCGATAAAACAAAATGTCAATAGCCTCTTTTTGCTACTTCCCTTGAAATGTTCAGTTTGATGACGTGACATATCTTAATTTTTAGCTTAAAATCAAAATTATCGATTAATTATTCGGTAATTTTCAAAGTTAAGACTTGTACAAAAAATTAAAATAATTTTATTCCATGAAAACTGACCTTTTTTTTAAAAAATCAAATAAAAATAAAGCATAAAAATTAACGTAATAATATTACAATTTCGTGACTATTCACAATGGGAAAACACTAACATTTATTTAAAAAAAAAAAAGGAATTTCAGATGTTTAAAAGTGCAAAATAAATAAATATTTTTTAAGAAATTTATTCTAAAGTGCATTATGTTTTTTAAAATTTAAATAAAAAATGTCACATTCACATTATTTGATATCTAGACATGTTTTCTGGATATACTGGATACTGCCGGACAAGAAGAATTTTCAACGCTAAGGGATTTGTATGTACGCATTGGTGATGGATATGTCATCATATACAGCATCACAGATGAAAGAAGTTTTAAACAGACTGAACTCATTTATAACTGGTTATCAAAAATAAAAGCTATTGAAGGAACCTCACTCAATGCTGTGAGTTTTTTTTTTTTAATAGGGAATAATTAAAATTAGGAGACTACCCATTAATAGGTTTATTTTGAAAGGCACTCCCTAAATAAATCTATTTATATGGCAGAAATAGTGAAGAATATATGAACGCGCCTATAAAAAGCTGTTATTTAACGGTGCCATTAGCAAAGTTAACTGCTGTCGCTGTTTAGATTACCCTAATTTTGTGTGGTTATTATAGGTTACATAAAATATTGAATTGTTTTGTTTATACTATTTTCTTGAAGTTATTTGAGAAAGGGAAACAACCTTAGCTTACTCAAGTTTAAAATTGTATATTATAATATTAATTGTTCCCCCCCCCCTACACACACTTTAAGTTTAAAGATTTGTAGGTCTTTGAAAACTTGTAAGTATTTTCGGAAAGGAAAATAATTCATAGTTTTTCTCTCACAAGAAAATCTAGCTCATGATTTAATCATAAGTAAAATTATTTTCCCCTCTTCTTTATATCCATCCAGATATTAGTGGCCAACAAACTGGATCTAGATTTGGAAGCAAAGGTTTCATCTCAGAATGGACGGGATCTAGCTTCAAAATTAGGAATTAATTTTTTTGAAACTTCTGCCAGATCAGGGTATGGTGTCAATGAGGCTATAGAGGGCCTTATAAAAATTATTCCACGGACAAGCCCAAACTATAAGGTTTGTTTATGTATATTTTGGCAAGTACAAAAAAACCATGCAAGCCCAAGAGTAACAAATATTAAGTTCATAAATTAAATGTTTATTTTCAGGGATTTCAAGAATTAATCCACCTAATGTTTTTATTAGTTATCAAATTTATTTTTATAATACACTATACACTAATATTAAATAATTAAATGATTTTAATTTGTTTGCTCATGTCCCAGATACAAAAGAAAAATTCTCTCCAATTTTACATTAATAATGAACAAAGATAAAAGAGAACACAATATTTTTTTACTAATGATTTATTAGACTAATTTTATGTAAGACATTTTTATATATAATTCCAGATTGTGATGCTTGGCAGTGGTGCAGTTGGAAAATCTAGCATCACAATTCGTTTTGTCTGTGGTAGGTTTGTTACTGACTATGATCCGACGGTTGAAGAAGCCTATCGTAAAGTGATCACTGTCAATGGCTTGGCTCACAGAAAAACTGACGATGATCAAAGGCAAAATAAGAAAAGAAATTTATTTCCATTTTTTGGAAATTTAAATAAGTATTTTTCTAAAAATCGTACAAGTCATCAAACTCCAGCTCCCCCAACAGCAATGACCACACCAGCAATGACCTCACCCTCGACACAAAAACTAACTAAGATAAAAGAGAGGAAATCAGATGGAAATGTCCTTCTGATCTCGCTCATAAACTTGAATAAAGAAGCCAAGCTGGTCACAGGAGATCCAATTCGATGTTCTGGCTGCAATGTTATCTTAACCAGCACTGCAAAGATTATGGCTAAGGATAACAAAAAGACGTGGGACTGGTATGTTTTGCATAAAGTAACTTAATTATAATACATTCTCATAACCATGTTATTTAACATGAAAATACTTTTAATTAGCTATTTTTAGTTTCAGATTTTAAAAAATTTGGCAGTAGGCAAGTCTAACACTTTGACTGTAATCAAGAAATACAATCATCTCTACAAACATTGTAATAATAATCTTGTTCTGACTATATTGTCTCTTGATAAGAAACATTTGTAATATTAATAAAAACATATCTGTACATGTTTTTAAATCTAATTGAAAATGTTAGTGAATTTTGTGGATACATAAACAACAACCTCGAACTGTGTGATGAGGAGGTTCCTAAAGCTGAAATGCTTGACTTCATGCTCTCCCCTCGCACCAAACCAAGAGAAGAATCTTCCGCTGTTGGTGGGGCTACTTCTACAAAACTTTCAACAGATGGGATCATTGTATACTGTGTGGACGTAAGCAAATCTATGGGTGATTTGTGTAAAATACCAAAATCACAATGTAAGCATTTTTTCACAAATTAATTTTTAAAGTACCTGAATCATAATGACATGTCTATATTAAAAAAAAAGAAGTTTTTTTAATTAAAAGAGATAAATGATAATAAACTCATTTTTATAAAGAAGGTGAATCAGTTTAAAAAAATGATGCAGTTTTGTATAACATAATTAAAAAAATTACATGGTTTTAAATAAGAAGCCTGACCACTCTAAATAATATCCCAGTCCATCCAATATCATTTGAAAGAATATCCAATATCAGCATTTGTTGGCATTTATAGTGGCGTAATATTTATCAGCCGATTCGGTTAATTTTGTTATGTCTTGTCATTCTTTTATGGTGGAAATGTGTGAATTAAAAACTGTAAATAAAGTCATAACCTACATACATCAATTACCCCCTTAAAAAGTTACCTAAAAATAATCTTTACAATTTAAATAATTTGTAAAACATTTCTATAATATCAGCATACAACTGAAATAATTTGTTAAACATTTCTATAATATCATCATACAACTGAAATAATTTGTAAAACATTTCTATAATGTCATCATACAACTGAAATAATTTGTAAAACATTTCTATAATATCATCATACAACTGAAATAATTTGTAAAACATTTCTATAATATCAAAACATTTCTATAATATCATCATACAACTGAAATAATTTGTAAAACATTTCTATAATATCAGCTTCCTGGAGGAAAGAAAGAACCCAAGGTGCAGAGACCACATCCAAAATAACCAGACTTGCGTGCATCAAGAGGGCCATTGAAAGGTACGTTTTTGACAGCCACTGAGAGGTACTTCTCAAAGGGCCACTGAAAGGTATGTTTTTGACAGCCACTGATAGGTACTTCTCAAAGGGCCATTTTAAAGGTATGTTTTTGACAGCCACTGAGAGGTACTTCTCAAAGGGCCATTGAAAGGTATGTTTTTGACAGCCACTGAGAGGTACTTCTTGAAGGGCCATTGAAAGGTATGTTTTTGACAGCCACTGAGAGGTACTTCTCGAAGGGCCATTGAAAGGTATGTTTTTGACATCCACCCAGAGGTACTTCTCAAAGGTCTTTTAAAGATATTTCTTTAACTTCAGTGCCTCAGCTCTTCAAGTAATGAAGGGATTTATTTGTAAAATGTATTTTTCTAATAAATCTTTTTACAACCCTCTAAATCTAAAGGAAGATTAAGCATCTAACCCAATATTAATATTTAAAAAAAAAACTTCATATTCATATTTAACTGGTGTAAAGCATAGCTTTTTTTATACAAATTAAATCATGAAATTTTATTTTTAAAATATATGTATAAAACTGATTGCCATTTTAATTATTTTAATGATACAAGGTCCTCCAAGGCACAATTTAAAAAAATAAATTTAATATCTGTATGGTCGTAGAATAAGCATAGCTTATTAGAGGTTGAAAGAAGAATCACTATAGTATTAATTTCTTAATTTATTGTCTCATTTTTTACTTGACATGTCACAGGTCGGCAAAACAACTCAAGCTAGATGAGCCTGAAAAGCGTGTCATGCTTTGTGCTTTCAATTCAGCATTTTTTGTAAAAGGAGGGGGAAGTACTGATAAACCACCATTCATTCCAATTTTTGAAGACGAATCCTTTGAAGATCATCTTACCACAGGCTTGAGCATATCTAATGCATACCCTCTTTTCAAAATTAAAGATTCCCATCAGTGAGTTCAATTAAATATTTTATTTTTTATGAAATGCAGTATTAATTTTTTGAGGGCATTCATAGTAGTTAGTAGTTTCCTGTTCAATACATCATCGGATGAATTATTTCCAAACCTGATTGGAAGCCATATGTTATTTCATGTGTGTTGTTGTCAGGGTAACTCTGTGATGCCAGCCTTTACCACATTCAAATTATTTCTATTAATCAATCTAGAAATAATTTTGTTCATCAAATAAAGTGTTCCATTATTGGATGGTTATTTTGACATGGCTTTAATCCATAATTATAGTATACTATAATCCTTAATCCGTATGCAAGAACAAACACTTACACCTTTTTGTTCTTCCTTTCTGGAATTTGGGCGTGAAATGGCTGAAAACACCATGAAAAATAACACTTTATCATTTAAAACTCTTATAAAAATGGAAGACTAGACACAAACTATAGATAAGCAAAGGACACAATAACCTTCTCTATAGAAGGAGCACCAGTAACAGATAAGAAAAGATAAGATAATTTGAATGAATGTGATGCGTCAATATTTTGACTATCATTGTTGGATACATGGTTTGACAGATCTATAGATTCTGCTGTGAAGCAACTTACACCTAAGAGCAACACTGCACTGGGACCAGCTTTGTCGATATGCACAGGATTTCTTAGTAAAACTCCAGGGTCAGAGATAGTTTTGTGCACAGATGGTCTACCAAGTTGGGGACTTGGTTCATTGGTACAACCTAAAGCAAACACTAGTCATTTTTACAGACAAGTAAGATTATGCTTTACCCATTTTATTAAAATAAATATTAATTAGATTGTAACACATATTGAGAAAAAATTTGTGTTATAATTTTTTACATTTTTGTTTCTAATGAATTTTATTTTAATGCAATTCACAAACCTAGAAATCAGCATATCTGAGTATGTTCAAATCTATTAATGTTATATGCTCAACTTAAAGCTCCTACGTTTAGAAGACGGCACATAGGGCAGAGGTCATGGATTTCCATTTGTGACGATGATAAATATTTGCAAACTCTTCATTCATTAAAATGGAAAACTTTGCAAAATAAAGTTAAAGAAATAATTATATTTTACAAAAAACTGCCTCTCCTCATTTCAATAAAACTAACTGTCCTAAAATAACTGCTGCTATTGATAAAATAATTGATTTTAATCAAACTTTCGACATTTAATTTGACAGAAAAGTGACATTTATGTGGCTATTACTGGTCAGTTTGAGAAATGGTTTTAACATCATGAAAGGTGGACAGCATGGGTTTTAGAAACACAAGAAACTTGTGACCTTAGGTTGTTTTATAAAATAAAAATTATGTTAGGGAAAAATCTATTCACAAAATTAAACTGTTTGGGAACTCACTTTATCATCAAATATTGGTTTAAAGATAGACATCCTCATGGAAAATTTTCCTGATGTCTTGATCACTCTCCTCATGGGTTCAGAACATTGGTTTGAATGATCCTGTATCCACTAAATAATCAAATCGTATTTCAGTATGTCAAATCCATTTTTGACAAACTTTTAAATAAATAAAAACGTTTAAACTAATTACTTTGAAGAACAAGATATGAATCAGGTTTATATTTTATTTGTTTGTCCTAACAACAAAAATGATTAATGCATTTCTCAATCATTTGAAACAGGCTTGGTTTATTGCCTTATTAGATGACAGTATGAAAGGTTTATGAAGAATTAGATGACAGTATCAAAGGTTTATGAAGCATTAGATGACAGTATCAAAGGTTTATGAAGAATTAGATGACAGTATCAAAGGTTTATGAAGCATTAGATGACAGTATCAAAGGTTTATGAAGAATTTTATTTTGTTTAGAGAAAATTATTAGCTCTCTCCTCATCTCCAGGTTGGTGAATATGCACGATCCAAAAATATCACTATCAATATCTTAGCTATAGAGGGGTCTACTGTAGGACTCCAACGAGTAAGTGTTGCAGCAGAGCTGTCAGGAGGAACAACTAATAAACTCAACCCAATGGAAATTATGAGGCAACTCCGAATTATTGCACAGAATAAGGTTATAGCAACATCAGTAACTGTCAGGCTGTTCCTGCACCAAGACTTTGTATTTGATGAACCTGAATATGGAAATGTAAGTAAATTCTATCAATTTAACTAAACTGAATATCAAATTTTACTTGCATTATTTTTTTATACATTAAACTGATGAACTCGGTGGTAGAAAAAAGTTAAATGTTAAGCAAAATGTAAACATTGTCATTTACTGGATAAGATATATTTTAGACTTGGTTGATAATAAGTTTGACTATCACAACTAATATACTGACACAAAGTATCTGAGATTATTTTGCTATTCTAAAAAAACTTGTTTAATTCATAATTGATTCCATACCCATAGAACCTTAGTCAACTGGAGAAAGAGCTGGGGACTGTTAGGAAAAACACAGACCTCACATTCAGGTTTAAGTGGAAAGATCCAAGCAGAGGTTCAAACTTGAACTCAGTTCCCTTCCAGGTAAGTTTAACAAATAGAATTACAACATAGATTACAATCAAAATCTAAAGGTGAAGAAAAATTCAGTTTCATAAACATTGATTTTTTAGATGTAATTATCATAATTCATGATGGCAAATATTATATTTTCAGAGGTGTTAGGACGAATTTAATTCCACATTTAGAACTAGAAACAAGAAGAGCCAAGAAAGTCCAGAAAATCTAGAAACAAGGCAATGTTTTAAAAAATGCCAAATTTAGAAATAAGACTACTCAAAGTAGGTCAGCTAGAGCTAGGAACAAGATTGATCTCAGATTTAAAACACCAAATGTTTTGTTGGTCATTTTTATCAGCCATGGCATATTGTCTCTCAATGTAGTCTTGGGGAATTCATTATCCCATTATTAACAGCCTTCAAATTCAAAATGGTTAATTAAAACTATTTAATTTGAATATAGGGGCATGGGGGGGGGGGGTTGAGCAGCATGCACGCTTGGCTGGTGTACCAAGGGCCACAGGGTCAAATTTCCTTGAAGGTAGGGATTTGTTTCTGGGTCAAACGGTGTCGCTGAGTCAAACCAGCTCCAAATGGATGGTACCCTACACTAGTAAGGGAAACAAAGGAGGCTAGGAACAGCATGGTCCCTAATAGCTGTAGCTTGTGAACACTGCATCACTAGCCAGCCAATACGTCCTTATTAGAACTAGGATGCGATAATCTGCCGTAAAGGAGTGTCTGTAATAGATCAGATAATCAAAATAATTGTGCAATAAAATTCCTTTCATTTGTTTTGCTTCTCATTTTGAAGAATTCAACATTCACATGCATGCACTGACATTAAAAAATTACTGTAGCTTTTTTTTTTAAAGGAAAAAAATTTGGATTCTATCTTGGATTAAATAAATTATACTGGAGGGTGAAAAATAAACATAAATGTACTAATTTCTACAATTTTTACCAGAGCAAAATGTTTAATAGTCACAAGTTCTAACCCATCATAATGAGTTAGGTGCTAGTCACCGGTGTTTAGCTTGTCACAGAGTAATGTGTTAAAATGTAACTGTTAATAACTTGTTTAGGGATCTGTTAATAACTTTTTTCAGAATCTGTTTCTAACTTGTTTAGGGATCTGTTTCTAACTTGTTTCAGAATCTGTTTCTAACTTGTTTAGGGATCTGTTTCTAACTTGTTTAGGGATCTGTTTCTAACTTGTTTAGGGATCTGTTTCTAACTTGTTTCTAACTTGTTTAGGGATCTGTTTCTAACTTGTTTAGGGATCTGTTTCTAACTTGTTTAGGGATCTGTTTCTAACTTGTTTAGCCCAGAGGAAAAAATTGTGCAAACAAATGCAGAAATCACATTTTATTTTAAAAAATTAATATCTCACCAACAAGTTTTCCATTCTACCCCTGATTTTTATATATATATATTAAACTTAAAGGACCAAGATTCTACAAAATCTAGTTTTATTTCAGTTCAATAAATTTTTGCCTTAAAAAATATGTTGATCAAATTTCTTGTACCAAGCAAAAAAAATATTAAAAAGAAATGACACGTTTCATCATGTTATTTTAATATAACACTTAAAAAAAAAAAATTCTACTCTTTCTTTAGGTTCACATTAGCTATACAAACACAGATGGTATGCAATGTTTACGAGTTTTAAGCAAAGCCATTGAAACAACAAAGGACAGAAAGAAAATGGAAGAGGTAATTAATGTGATATTTTAAAAATAAATTGAAATATCCTTCCAATTCAATATTTTTTCTGTAGAGTATTAGGTGAAGACTAAAAATAAAAAAAAAAAAAGTAAAAAACAAAGTTTTCAACTATAAATACTTTATCTACGAGACATGACTGAAGGAATGTTCGTTATAATATGCATTGCATGACAATCCAAAAATAAATCTTTCATTTATGTCTCAAATTTATAAAGGAATTATAGTTAAAAAAACTTCTACAGTCTGCCTGCTAAATTTCAGCTCGTTTTGATCACAGCAAAAGTGTTATAAAAACATGTTTAACATAGTGAGCACCTCAAGACAGATTACAATAATAGCATTTACATTTTCAGATCATTAATAATTTAAAAAAAAAAAAAGTATTGTCAATATAATGAGCACTGCCCAGCGCAACAGGAAGGTATTAACAAATGTTGTTCAATATAATACGCACCACGACACTCTAGCACAAAAATTAACATGCCACATTGAGATAAATAGAGATAATCTAAAAATTCATTAATTACAGTACATTTGATCAATCTGAAATTTTGATCGACCATATTTTTCATCGACACAAGTCTGCCTGCAAAATTTCAGCTTGCTAGCATAGAAGGAAGTGGGCTGAAAATTGATTAAACATTTTATTGGCAAGCAATCAAGCAGATGCCTCAAGTTTATATTAAGTATTTAATAAAAAAAACTTTTGATTAAAATCAACCAATAGGTGAATTGGATTTAATTTCTTCCTTATTTTATGTCTGTCATAGAACATCAACATAGCAGTGTTGGGTGTTGCCGCTATGAAGACCACTGCCAAACTGGCACAAGCTGGAGAAACAAAAAAAGCACAAAATCATCTGTAAGTTGTTTCAGAATTGAATAAGATATTACAGAGCTTGTAAATAATTAAGTTAATTAAGTTATATAAAAGATATATCATTTCATTACCCTAATGTAATGAGTACTAGCATAAATAAGATTATTTAATTGAATATTATTGATAAAGAAATATAGTGAGGAATGTTTATTTAACACACTGTTTTATTTATCATACTTGAGACACTAATTTGGATACCTACATCTGATTGGTTTTTGGATGTTTACTTTTCTTAGCAAATTTTTCCCATTTAACTAGCTATATAAAAATGTAACTTTCAATATCTCTCAAATAGTTTTAAGAGGTCAGTTATTAGAATGGGACACATTTGCAAATATTATTTTACCAAAAATATATTGACCCTAATTATATAATAATAATAATCACTTCTTGGAATACTCCTACTCTTATTTACAAATAATTGCTTCTCATACACATGTACAGTAAATATCTTTCATAAATCTGCGCTAACTTTTGGCATTTGTAAAATTTGTGAGGGGTCTAACCAGTTCATAAGATGATCTATCAGCTATCAAATCATATTCCAGTACAGTAAACTCAATGCTGTACTTAATAAATTAATTTTTCTGTAGTAATGTTTCAGTAAATAGATGAACTTCTAAACTAAATGAATTGATTTTTAAATTCGGCATCCTTGCGTCCTGCAATACATTGGTGCATCACTGTTGGGTTAGCTTGCATTTCCTTGAGTGGCTGTGCAATCCTTGAGTGACAGTCTTTTTAAATAGTACTTCTAAAACAGTAGATGCAATACTGAAGAAAAGAAATGAATTTATAATTAATTTGAAACAGAATGGAAACCATTCTGTAAAACAAAAATAGTTTATTATAAACTCCACTTTCAAAGTTATTATTATTTGAAGCAAAGACTTCAAAAAATATTAAAGCTCAATCTCTGATATAAATACAACATTAAAGGAAACCATAAGAGAATTGCTAAAAAATTGGATCTGCAACCTTTTATCAAATAATTATTCAGAATCACAGTATTCACACATTATTAGAACAAAAAGTGTAACCCAAATTTTCAAACAGCTCTCTGTTGACATCAATTAAATATATATATATTTTTTTTTAATCATAGAATGATTGAGCCTGTAGAACATGAACATAAAATTTATACAACAGATGACCGATTATCATTCATAAATATGTTGTTACTTATTCCTTTGAAATCTAAAAAAAAAATAACTGAGAATACTAAGAAGACATATTCTCAATTAGCGTTTAACACAACCCGCCCACACAACCCGCCCACACAACCCGCCCGCACAACCAATGCCCATGTAACAAATATTACTACATAACTTTTGTCAGACAGCCATGACCCACATTACCAAACAATCACTAACCACAGACTACAATATCAAAATTATCAAATTTTTATCCTGTTATTTCTGTAAACTTTCTATAACCAGTATGACTTTACTTCCCTTAGCCATAACAAATTGTGATCTCAAATTTGATTGAAATCAAATGATTTTGACTAAAAAGTCTATGGCGTATGTGATTAATTTTACCCAGAAAAAGTGTAGAGAGATTGATAAGTCGAGGTGCTGCAACAGACAGTCAGAAAGAGGCAAAGTTGACATTTCAGTGTGAAACTCAATTTCTTGCACATCATATCTCTGCCGCTTCAAAAAATTCCATGTCTGTAAGTACTTATCAGATAAAGTGCAAACACTTATACATTTTGATAGTGTCTAAACACCATTCTAAAAAAATAATAATATTTACAATAAATATAATCATAACATGCCACTCATAACTCTACACGATAAATTAAGTAACTGCATGATTGTTCATATTTTTAATCATACCACAGACGCAAGTTTCTTTCTTAATAATATAATCATTAATTAGAATTCTCTTTCAAATAAAAAGCTTGAAAGTTTTACTCAGTGAAAAAACAAAAACATCAAAGATCATAGGCTTATAAAGCTCAAGAAGATTTGTATGAAAAATTTCAGACTCCATAATACTGCTGCTGACGCACTAACGTTTTTCATAATTGTTCAGGGTAATGATTCGGACTCAGCTACCATTGTGTATCAGAGAGCCATGGGAGCTAGGTTATCCATGTTTGGATCAAATTTAAGGAAAATGAAGGAACACATCAAACCTATGAGTGATGAACAGAAAGAATTTTACTATCAGTACCTAGACGACTTTCTTGATGAAACTGATGAAGAGGAAGAATGTTTTCATTTCAAATTAGACGACATTCTCAAAAGTTTTCCTAACTTATAGCATATTTATGTGTACAGTTACTGTTGGTATATTGTAACTAGACAAGTGGATACATTTTTTTAAAGGAAAAGAAAAACCCACTGGTAAGAGATAAGATTATGATAATAAATCATTTCTTTAGGCAACAGTTTATCAGTTTTTACAAACTAAAATGAAAATTTGAGGTCTAATAAGATTTTTTCAATTTCCTGATAATAGATCAGTATTTGTAAAAAAATCAAGGTGGCTTATGGAAATTTTTATACTACAACAATAGAATTTTTTTTTTATCTAAATAAAATTTTGAATACATGACTATGACAAGTGAACAGTTAAATGTAGAATTGAAGTAATGTTGTTAATGTAATCTTGGGTCACCATTTATAGTAATTGCAAAGAGTCTGCTGAGGCAGCAAATATTACGTATTTAATATAACTTTAACTTTTATACATGTATATTAGAATTTTATTAAGTTGCAACTTTTGAGTTGAAACCCCAGATACTGGTTTCCTAAAATTTACGGCATTAGTAATGCCATTACATTCCAAATACTAGTTTCCTAACAATGCAGATTCTTGTTTCTAAACATACTTATTTAATGTCCTATATGACCAAATAATATATTCTAATGCCCTAATACTATGTTTTATAATTCCAATTCGAGAGTCCTAACATCTCAACAAATGAATGCCATGAAATCACAAACCTAACTTCTCCAACATGTTAGTTTACAAAGGTTCCAAATGATACAAACTGATGTTTTCTTAATTTTTGTTGTTTCATTCCATTGATGTAATGACAGTTAAAATTGCAAATTGCATGTATTAACTGTTAACATGTTATGTAGCTATTTATAAATAATTCATTTGTTCCAGTAAAAATTGAAATACCCTTTCAAAACATTTGATTTGTCGTATTGATAATTTTACCTTGTTTTTTTAACACTATTTTCTATTTAATGATTATAATCTATTTAAATAGTAGTTATCTTTTAAGAGGCAAAAATGAAGTAGCTCTGATAAAATTGAAAAATTAAACCTTCCTAAATTACATAATCAGTATCTAGAATTAGAGTTTTAATTTTTGAAGTTCAAGTGTCTTTATGAAAGGATATAGACATATATATCGATATATATCTATATATCTATATAAATATCTATATCTATCTATCCATCCATATATATATATAAAACAAAATACTTCTGTATGCTTGCGAGTGAATGGAATGAGAAAGTTAAAATTATTATAAAGACATAATAATTGTAGTTGTGTTTATTTGTTTGACAAGCGTCCTTGAATCTTCATTTCTGTCACGTGATACAGTATTTCTTGTGCAACATGAGGTGAAGACAAAGTAATACTTTATTTTAAAAAAGCTCACGCTATTAAAACAGATAAACGTGTTTGTGTGGTGTACACATAAAAAATATTAGTAAATATTAAAGATTTTTTCAAGAAAGAATTTTCAATGGTGAGGAAGAAGATCATTAAAGGGAAGTGAGCGAATACATTTTGTGAACGTTTTAGAACACCAGCAGAATAAATAACTGACAGCTCCCTTATTTATATCAAGATAAGCACTGCATGCACTGTATGAGTTTAAAATGGAACCACGCTGGATTGGTTCCTTCTTAGTCTTTGAATTATGGATCAAAGGGAGAGTCACGCTTAGGAATAAAAATACTTTAAAAAACATCAATAACCTTTAAGTTTAACATGTTCTTGTGCGCTTTATAAAGTACAATTAGTATTGACACACGCAAACTTTAACTAGCACGAAAGAGCAGAGGCAAAGAAACAATTACACATTTTAGGATATTTGACCAACTATCGGCTTCAGGAACTGAGGTAACAACTCTTGTCTTGACTTTTTAATCAAGTTGAACTCGTTGGACGCACAAAAGATATTGAACAACCGCTGCATATAAATCCAAAGGTGATGCAGGATTAGGGGAAATCCATCCTTTTCAGAGATCAATTTATGTAACACAATTATACAGTGTCGTAGCTTGAACTTTTGCCGCCCGGGACGGTCTCCACATTGCCGCCCCTTTTAAAAGCCGTCCATAAATGGAGTAACTCGCCGGGGAGGTGGGGATTCACACATTTCTTACGAGGGGGAAATGTCACATTTGACGTCACATAAAAAAAAACGCGCAACTTTAAATCAAAGTTCCCTTTAAATATTCGATTAATTACAATTAATTTAAAGACGTTAAAGACTGCTTCACTCGTGCTACGATATTAGAGTACAGCCTTATACTAAAAACATACTTAAATGACAAATATGGATTTTATAGGCGGGGGGGGGGGGGGGCTGCAAAACTTTGTGATGTCTTATGGAAAAAGGGGTCCAAGGAGAGGGTGACAATTCAGCCAAAATAGCGTGAAGTGATTTATTGATGGCCCCGTTAATGAAATTATGGATTGGTATAAATTAATAAACATGAATAAATAATTGTGATGAAAGCAAAGTAAAGGTGGGAAACATTTTAACCATTACAAGCCCAATATATGTAAGATGCAATAAAAGAGGCAGCATAAAATGATATACCTACAAACACACACATAAAATTACAATGTTTTTTTTTAAGGCCACAAGAAAGTTACTGAAATCGCAGGTCCACCCCCCACCCCCATGATATTTTTACAAGGAAATTGTATACATTAGTATGTCAACATATTTATACATTTACTTTACTAACTTTCATTGTAGAAAACTCGTGTATCATGCTATCAATATTTCAAATTATTTGTAATATCTTGCTCTGTGAACAATATTGCAACTTACGGCAAGCTTTTATGGTCTTTAATCACTCATTGTGGAACGAAGACCTTTTTTTAATTTATTATTATTATTATCAACTTCAGTTTTGAGAAGCTTCTTTCACAAGTAACAGTGATATCAATTGTAAAAATTCTTAGCAAAATTTCAATTTTTATGTTGGGTATATAATTTTCCAATCTATACTGTTGAATACATTTTAATAGATTAAAGGGTCTCTCCCCCCCACCCCCGTTTTTCTAACGTAATGCCTCTTGTAGAAGAAGTAGTAGTAGTGAAGGTGCAGCTATAGAAAACAGAATCTTTTTTTTTTTCAATATTGAAATTTTCTTTATTAATGACGCCGTGTGACGACGGGGCAGGTGGGTGAAAATCAGCCGAAACCACTTAAGGCTGTGGTTACACTACACGCGAATTCGCTCATCTAGTCGCGCATCTGAAACCTCTTGAAAAACAAATGCAATAACATTTATGGACGGCCTCTTAATTAAGTGATTCATATGATGGTTTTTATAAATTAATAATCCATGATTAAATAATTGTAATTGAAACGAAGTACATTGTAAAAGGTGGGGAACAATTTTACCATTGTATGCCATATTTATGTACGCAGTAATAAAATAGGCCGCATAAGATGATAAACCTATAAATACACATTATAAAAATACAAGATAATTGCTTTGAAGGCCACAAGAAAGTTATAGGGTTACAGGTCCGCCCCCCCCCCGCACCAAATGAGACAAAATATATTCCAAATTTACACCCAAAAACATAAAAACATTAACAATTAATATGCTTTAATTTATAAATATATGATTTTTGTTTAAAAAAAAAGAAATTGTATACATCATTATGTAAACATATCTTTTTATATTATTTATAAATTTACTTACTCCCCTAACTTTCATGGTCGCAATATCGTTTATTATGTTATCAAAATTTATATTATTTGTAATATCATGTTCTATGGACAATAATGCAAGATTTTGTAGTCTTAGCTCACGTATTGTGGAGCGAAAATATTTTTTTTTTCAACTTCAGTTTGGAGAAGCTCCTTTCACAACTAGATACACTGATATCAATTGTTGAAAAAAATTCTTAGCAAAATTGTAATGTTGGATAATAAAGAAATTTCCAATATTTACTGTTAAATATATTTTAATAGATCAAGGGGGTATTTCCCCTCTTTGTTTTAAACATAATGCCTCTTGTTGTATCTTATCTTAGATATACAGACGCCCCTTCTATGCAGAAGATAATTGCGTCCACAGACCATGAGAGATGATCTTATGGCAAGTGATGCAGCGGTCACAGGCCACGGCTATAGGGGTTCCACGCATTACCCCAGCCGCCTAACTATTGTCTAGTTAGGTACCCATTCGGAGCTGGGTGACTCGGGGACTCCTCAGGCCGCGAGAACGAATCCTCACCTCCGTGTGGATTCGAACCCGTGACCATCGGTATGACAGTCGAGAGCGCTACCTCTTGACCACCACGTCCCACGTTGTAGTCTAGGTACAGCCAGGGCTCGTCTTAGGCGACCGCAACATATGCGGTCGCAGTGGGCCCCGCGCTTTCATAGGTCGAACCTATCTTAATTTTCACTTATTATCCTTCTAAATACCTTATCCCTACCTAAACTGGGGCCCACGCAATCAGTTGCGCATACTAAGCTGCATAGGGCCCCGCAATAGCTAAGACCGACCCCTTGTACTGCCATGTAAACCTGGATTCATTCTCTTTCAATCTTGAACATTTCTTTATCAATGTAAATAAAGAAATTTAGTTGATGTTCAAATTATTCATTTAGAATCCTAGATGGTATAGTATTATACACGAACATTTTCTTGCAAGGACATGTAACTAATCACCTCGTTCTTTTATTTTCTTTTATAATTACATCTATGGATAAAAATATTTCTCGTTGTACTTCTTGCTCTAAGGATAGAACCACGTCTTCTGAATTTTCCCAACTCATATTTTTTCTCTTTCTATCTCGGTGTTTCATAGATGTCTCCAACTCACTGTAACAGCCTTTTATAATAGCAGACATCTTTGTTCCATGAAATGGGTTTGCATAGTTTGCATTTATTTAAATAAGACGGTTTCCCATAAATTGAGATACCATAGAAATACCGCTTAATTTTACAAGCAAATAATTATATTTTTTAGCGATTTTAAATTTTTAAACTGTTCTGCGTTAGTTTTAACAACCACTATGTAATCAAACAAATGTTGCACGAATCCGTTAATTTAAACTCAAAATTTAGATTCTTTTTGTTTCACTATGGTTTTCCCCCTTCAAAAGAAAAGGGGCGGTTTTTGAAAATGGCTGTGTTTATTTTTCAAATGCCCACAAATACCGCCCTTTGAATGAGTGCCGCCCGGGGCGGACCGCACCCTCCATCCCCCCTAGCTACGCCACTGTATGTAATCGAATATTTTCTCTCAAGAAATTAAGAATAGACAACTGGTCAAAGTCAAAGCGTTCTTTTATTTCATTTAAATTCTATACATTGATAAAAACAATTCTCGTTGCACTGCTTGTTCTAAAGCTATAACTACGTCTCCTGAATATTCGCCTCTCATATTGCTTCACAAAATGTTTTGGCTGATATAGTAGCGTTTTGTATGGCACATCCATTTGTTCCTTAAAATGGGTTTGCATTAATTAAAAAACAACAACAACAACGCGAGTTTGCATAATTTGAGATAACATAAAACATAGAAAAGAAAAAGGTTGCATTGAGTCAAATAGAACATCAGCATCTGATCTCGTTTTACTAATTAAAGGGAGGTTGTCGGAAATGAATGTACTGCCCACAAATGCCGCCCTTAAAATGTGTGCCTGCCGGGGCGGACCGTCCCCACCGCCCCCTATGGCTACGCCACTGCATTTATACTAAGATGACAAATGAATTACAGGACTACTTGAAATATTTGGAGGAGATTATATTTGTTTCTAGCATCTCTCGTGATTGATTCTGGGCATTTGATGCAGATATTCTGGGAACAGCGAATTCATTAACGTTGGCACATCTTGGTCTATACACAAGTAGTTGATTCGATTCACTAGCCTATCCCGCAAGAGCTAATCTAAATTAAAAAAACAGATCATGGACTTTATCTCAAAGACCAGCTTGGGCATGTTGATGTTAACAGTGATTAACTTTTAACTTTTCATTATGTTCACACGAACAGATTTTGATCCAAATAATAATATGTCAGAATTTATTTTAAGAGCCTGCCATACTAATGAGACTAATGTTGCACTTTACAGTTCGTTTTTAAATTGTATGCAATAGCCACCACTTAGAATTGAGAAATTTGCTTGGAGGTCTTAATTTCAATTACTAAATTTTTATTCGTCCTTTGAAAACATTTGATAATTATTTTTGAATTTTTCTAAAGTTTGACTGTAAAATTAAGAGTAAGAAATTGAAAATTTAAGCTCAATATTTTATATAACATTTCCCTTAAAATACCGAAAATAAACTAAAATCCCACCCATATCTTTGAAGTTCTGCAAAATATCCCCGCACAACATTTCTGCACCTTTTGATTATTTAAATTCATTTACTCATACTTAATTAGGCCATGAGCCTGCCTGTAGTCTTGGACAGACCCGGAGATTTCAAGTGTAATAAAGACAATCAACTTTGAATGCAAGAAACATCAAATGAAAATTGTTAGGAGTTTTCCCAAAACTCAGTAGCTCAGACTGCACCGCTTAAACTATATTTTTGGATAGATACTTGATTGAAAGGAAACCTACAATAAACAGAATCTCTTGGGCAGTGCAAAGAATACATGACAACACCATGGACATAATTCCGTTGACCAACGCAATGACGTAAGCATGAGTTAAAGACTTTTTCTGGTTTATTGATATTTAAATAAATAAATAAATAAAAGTTGAAATACTGATATTATGAATTATTTTATTTACAAATGCAAGGACATAAAACATATTCTAAACATGCGAAAATGGAATTCACCCAGACAAAGATAAAAAACTAGTATGAATAAGGGATTTAAAAATAGCTAAGCGCATACATTATTGCAATTAGCAACATTACCATCTTCAATCAAAATATCTTCCATTCAATTATGCACTTTGGGTCCAATAGCTCATACATCTCTAATCTTAGAAGTTTATTCAAGTCTATTTGATAAGGTCTCGTTTGATTCTTTTCGCTCATGACCCAGAAACAAAGAAAACTTTTTAAAAAATTTGACAAAAGAAATACTAATCAGAAGTCAGAAGACCTTATTTTTCATATCTGAACTTTCGTACAAAGTCTCCATTAGCTTTGGGAGATCTAATCTCCAATGTAGGACTTCCGTTACTGCTGCCGTCACGGACGGTAATTCTGTGGTTCCCAACAGTTCCCGTTCGTCCGCTGATGCCATTGGAACCGGTGAATGGCCTCACGCCGTCTGGTTGAAACCTGTTGAAATCTCTGACAGCATCGTTGTAGTTGCCGGGTCTGTACGGGGGAAAAATTACAATGTTGTTAACACTGGTCTGTGTTGCAAGGACAATAGGACAATGTGTTAAACACTATGGTCTGTGAAGGATAATGTGTTAAACACTATGGTCTGTATGGGGGAAAAATTACAGTGTTTTTAATACTGGTCTGTGTTGCAAGGACAATAGGACAATGTGTTAAACACTATGGTCTGTGAAGGACAAAGTGTTGAACTATATGAATTATATGGTCTGTGACTGTGAACAATATGGTCTGGTTAATATTATTAACCAACTAGACAAAAAAGTTTAAGTATAGAAAGAAATAATGAATTTGGCTCTTCACCTGGCGTACTGTCTGGTGGTGCGAGCGCCACTTGTAGTGACACGCCCAGCACGTGACGCACTGAAGAGTGCACGACCTGCTTGAGCCAATCGGATGGCAATGGGGACCCACCGCTTCTGTCGGCCTTGACCTCCGGAGGATTCCTGGCGCTCTTTGACAACCTTTTTGGTCACTAACAAATCTGGAACATTAAAATTATTAACGTTAGTTGGTGCTTGGTACTTGGCGGTGGCGTGGCTTGGATGGAATTTGTAGGGGTTTGGGGGCCCGGGGTGTAAAACCTCTTTCTGGGCCCCACATACATGGCGGTAGCTTAATAATTAAAGTTTATAAAATTTGGACACTAATTTGAGGGCCGGGAGGACTTTCAAATCCCCCCCCCCGTCTCATAGCTACGTCACTGTTACTTGGCATAGATTTGTTGTATAATAAAGCTTCATAAACTACGTCTCATGTCAGCGTTTGGAGTTTTCGTTTAGGTCCAAAGATTCAAATACATACTACATCGGGAGTCCACAATATTCAAAGACAAAATTAAAAGGAAAAACTTTAATTCTCTAAAGCAGGGATCTCCAAATATTTTTTCTGAAGACTACTTAACCGTCTAACAGCAGTTTGGGGGCCGACAACTAACCACCAACTATTAAGTTTTGTGGTAAACTACAGCTAAATATAGTATCCTATTTTGGAGATTAAAAGGTCTCCGGGGGACGGATGAGGGGACCTCACGGCCGCATCTGACACGCGGGCCGTAGTTTGGAGACCATTGCTCTAATGGATAAGAAAATTATTACGTTTGGTAATAACGGGGTTATCAATCAATCCCCATGTTATCAGGCAATCACAATCATTTATGTTATCGGATTATCCTCCTTATGTTATCAAACTATCACGTTATGAGATTATCCCCATGTTTTGAGATCATCGTCATGTAACCCGAGACTTACCAAGCTCAGACATCACCATGTTGTCATCCTCCTCCAAGATGGTGTAGATCTCATCCTTTCTGAGATATTTGATGGGAATCCCATCGATTTGACTATTTTCCTCAAACACATCTGGCCCGTTGACCCCATCGTTGGTTGATAAGTCTGTGCTGTCTACAGGTAATACTGTGGTTGGTGCCGCGTTGTCAACAGACTTGTCTTCTGCCGGTACAATGGCGGGTGTTACAACCGCGAACACGGCCGCAGCGATAAAAAGGAGAATCCACTTCATGTTTGAACGAAACAAATATCAAACCGTTTGCTCTGATGCGCTGTGTCAGGTCTGATCGTTTGGTGGCCTGCCGCCTTTATTTAAAGGCGAGTTGAAATCCGGGAGTAACATTAACAATTATTAACATCCGCCAAACAAGTTAAGGTCCGGGAAAAACATGAGCGGAGTTTGATGTGGGGGAAATTACGTTTTCTGAGAATGCTGAAATGGGTCAGCGCAGTAAATAAAATAAAAATAGAAAGACCCAGATAAAACTTTAAAAATGATGTTAGAATTTAGGCAGTGAATTTTTCGTGCAAACTTTAACGTAACAGATAACATTAAACGTTTTTTTCCCTCCTTTTTTTGTTTAAAAAAAAATGAATGTTTGTTTTTGTAATTAAAAAAATACCAACAAATAAATTAATTTTAAAAAGTTTTAAAATATGCATAACTTATCAGAAATTTTTGTAAAGACTTTAAGGAGGCATTTAAAATTGTTTTAAAATAAACCGTAAAAAAACAACAACAGTTTTTGACTCTAAATCCTATAAATACGAGACATAACTAGTCTTATTTTTTTTATAATACGCATGTTACGACAATCCAAACATCCAAAATTTTTGTTAGGGCTAATATTCTTTCCTTCTTTTTCTTTCTTTCTTACTTTCTTTCTTTCTTTCTTTCTTCCTTCCTTCCTTCCTTCCTTCCTTCCTTCCTTCCTTCCTTCCTTCCTTCCTTCCTTCCTTT
>MUZC01000051.1:246474-260309 GCA_002072015.1 Radix auricularia | reverse complement strand
TGTGCCTATGTTATAGTGGTGTGTCTATGTTATAGTGGTGTGCCTATGTTATAGTGATGTGCCTATGTTATAGTGGTGTGCCTATGTTATAATGGGGTGCCTATCTTATAGTGGTGTGCCTATGTTATTGTAGTGTTTCTACATTATTGTGGTGTGCCTATGTTATTGTGGTGTGTCTATGTTATAATGGGGTGCCTATGTTATTGTGATGTGCTTATGTTATAATGGGGTGCCTATGTTATAGAGGTGTGCCTATGTTATAATGGGGTGCCTATGTTATAGTGGTGTGCCTATGTTATAGTGGTGTACCTTGCTATAGTGGTGTGCCTATGTTATAGTGATGTGCCTATGTTATAGTGGTGTGCCTATGTTATAATGGGGTGCCTATGTTATAGTGGTGTGCTATGTTATTGTGATGTGCCTATGTTATAATGGGGTGCCTATGTTATAGTGGTGTGCATATGTTATAATGGGGTGCCTATGTTATAGTGGTGTGCCTATGTTATAATGGGGTGCCTATGTTATAGTGGTGTGCCTATTTTATAATGGGGTGCCTATGTTATAGTGGTGTGCCTATGTTATAGTGATGTGCCTATATTATAGTGGTGTGCCTATGTTATAGTGGTGTGCCTATGTTATTATGGGGTGCCTATGTTATAATGGAGTGCCTATGTTATAGTGGTGTGCTATGTTATTGTGATGTGCCTATGTTATAGTGATGTGCCTATGTTATAGTGGTGTGCCTATGTTATTGTGGTGTGCCTATGTTATAGTGGTGTGTCTATGTTATTGTGATGTGCCTATGTTATAGTGGTGTGTCTATGTTATTGTGGTGTGCCTATGTTAAAGTGGTGTGTCTATGTTATATTGGTGTGCCTATGTTATTGTGGTGTGCCTATGTTATAGTGGTGTGCCTATGTTATTGTGATGTGCCTATGTTATAGTGGTGTGTCTATGTTATAGTGGTTTTGCCTATGTTATTGTGGTGTGCCTATGTTATAGTGGTGTGCCTATGTTATTGTGATGTGCCTATGTTATAGTGGTGTGTCTATGTTATAGTGGTGTGCCTATGTTATAGTGGTGTGCCTATGTTATAGTGGTGTGCCTATGTTATAGTGGTGTGCCTTGCTATAGTGGTGTGCCTATGTTATAGGGGTGTGCCTATGTTAATGTGGTGTTTCTAAATTGATGTGGTGGGTCTATGTTATAGTGGTGTGCCTATGTTATAGTGGAGTGCCTATGTTATAGTGGTGTACCTTGCTTTCGTGGTGTGCCTATGTTATAGTGATGTGCCTATGTTATAGTGGTGTGCCTATGTTATAGTGGTGTGCCTATGTTATAGTTGTGTTTCTATGTTATAGTGGTGTGCCTATGTTATAGTGGTGTGCCTATGTTATAGTGGTGTACCTTGCTATAGTGGTGTGCCTATGTTATAGTGGTGTGCCTATGTTATTATGGTGTGCCTATGTTATAGTGGTGTGCCTTGCTATAGTGGTGTGCCAATGTTATAGTGGTGTGCCTATGTTATTGTGGGGTGACTATGTTACAGTGGTGTGCATGTTATTGTGGCGTGCGTATGTTATAGTGGTGTGATTGTTATTGTGGTGTGCCTATGTTATAGTGGTGTGCCTATGTTATAGTGATGTGCATGTTATTGTGGTGTGCCTATGTTATAGTGGTGTGCCTATGTTATAGTGGTGTGCCTATGTTATTGTGGGGTGACTATGTTACAGTCGTTTGCATGTTATTGTGGCGTGCGTATGTTATAGTGGTGTGCATGTTATTGTGGTGTGCCTATGTTATAGTGGTGTGCCTATGTTATAGTGATGTGCCTATGTTATAGTGATGTGCCTATGTTACAGTGATGTATCTATGTTATAGTGGTGTGCCTATGTTATAGTGGTGTGCCTATGTTATAGTGATGTGCCTATGTTATAGTGGATTGCCTATGTTATAGTGGTGTGCCTATGTTATAGTGGTGTGCCTATGTTATAGTGGTGTGCCTATGTTATAGTGGTGTGCCTATGTTATAGTGGTGTGCCTATGTTATAGTGAACTAACTATGTTATTGCGGTGTGCCTATGTGAATGTACTTTTGCCAAATTATTGTAGTAAAGATCCATTTATGTTGTAAAAATATATTTCTCTTAAAAGGCTGCTCCAAATGTTCTTATGTAGTCTACTGTAAATACTATTTGTGGATACGCCTCTGCTCTTCATCTCCAACGCCCACGTTTATAATGTGTACGAAACCTGGTTATGCATAAATTAAACGTCTAAATTAGGGGGAGGATCCTTGTTTCATTACAATACAGATAACAACATTGTACATCCTGCTTTCAGCTTATCTACAGACACTTTTTGTATAAGGGAGATTATTGCGTCTTACGCTTATCCATGGTTTGTGTATAATAATATTTTCTAATTTGCTATCATATTTTATATCTTTAATATGCTATTACTAATTTTACTTGTTTAGCAGCTCCTCCTTTCTCTGCCTATTTTGTCATATTGCGTATTTTAATGTTATATTCTTTATGTTAATTGTACACTGTCTTTTTATTTTAAATTTCTGTAATAAATTCTCCATTTTACTATTTTGGTCTAATTTTTCTTTATATTCAGAGTTTTAGTTTATATCCTCGAATTGTAATACATGTACTCTGTTATCTAATTTCAGAAAAATCAAAATTATTTAATGATTTCCAAAAATTTAAGATAAAAGGAAAACAACTATTAATCAACATGAATAAGTATTTATTAAAATTATAAACAATTATATCTACAATTTGTGCATACATTTTTTTTTATATTAATAGACCACAACAATTTCTATGGACAGTCTCTTGAAACGTTCTCTTAGCTTCACTTCGATTGGTTCAATAGCCACAGTACATAATGACTTGTCACAGTACATAATGACTTGTCACAGTACATAATGACTTGTCACAGTACATAATGACTTGTCACAGCACATCATAATGACTTGTCACAGTACATAATGACTGACTTGTCACAGAACATTACTGACTGACTTGTCACAGCACAAGATGACTTGTCACAGGACATTACTGACTGACTTGTCACAGAATATTACTGACTGACTTGTCACAGTACAAAATGACTTGTCACAGAACATTACTGACTGACTTGTCACAGGACATTACTGACTGACTTGTCACAGAATATTACTGACTGACTTGTCACAGTACAAAATGACTTGTCACAGAACATTACTAACTGACTTGTCACAGAACATTACTGACTGACTTGTCACAGAATATTACTGACTGACTTGTCACAGAACATTACTGACTGACCTGTCACAGAACATTACTGACTGTCTTGTCACAGTACATAATGACTTGTCAGAGAACATTACTGACTGACCTGTCACAGTACATTACTGACTGTCTTGTCACAGAACATTACTGACTGACTTGTCACAGAACATTACTGACTGACCTGTCACATAACATTACTGACTGACTTGTCACAGAACATTACTGACTGACTTGTCACAGAACATTACTGACTGACTTGTCACAATACAAAATGACTTGTCACAGTACAAAATGACTTGTCACAGTACAAAATGACTTGTCACAGTACAAAATGACTTGTCACAGTACAAAATCACAGTACAAAATGACTTGTCACAGTACAAAATGACTTGTCACAGTACAAAATGACTTGTCACTGTACATTACTGACTTTTCAGAGAACATTACTGACTGACTTTTCACAGAAAATTACTGATTGACTTGTCACAGAACATTTCGTACTGACTTGTCACAGTACATAATGACATGTCACAGTACATAATGACTTGTCACAGTACATAATGACTTGTCACAGTACATAATGACTTGTAACAGGACATTACTGACTGACTTGTCACAGAACATTGTGACTGAAGTTTCATAAGACATTAATGGCAGACTTGTGATGGTACTTTGACAGACTTGTCACAGAAAATTTATAACACACATGTCACAGTCACATTACATTAATGGCTGACATATATTACAAAATGCATTATATAAAAAAATTATTTGCATTTTTAAATAATGAAATCAAATAAATATTGTTATGAGGGAAACATGAATACATATTTTTTTTATCAAGTCTACAATTGAATCCTTTAAAAGATTATCAGGTATTAAACATTCCTTTAATTACTGTAGTATTTTTTTTTAGACATGCTGAGTATTATTGGTATAAGAATCAAATAGAAATTCATAACTGAAAGTTTAGACAGCTCAATAAATTTGCATTGATAAATCTAAGCTTTTTTTAGCACTCGTCTAATATCTGGATGAGATTGCCGTAGTTTAAATTCAAAATGTTATTGAGACTCTTACAATGAGAAACAATCTTACAAAATGAGATTCTTACAATGAGAGAACGATGTTACAAAATGAGACTCTTACAATGAGAAACAATCTTACAAAATGAGACTCTTACAATGAGAAACAATCTTACAAAATGAGACTCTTACAATGAGAAACAATCTTACAAAATGAGACTTTTACAATGAGAAACAATCTTACAAAATGAGACTCTTACAATGAGAAACAATCTTACAAAATGAGACTCTTACAATGAGAAACAATCTTACAAAATATGATTACAAACTGTTTATCTCAACACAACATGAGCTCAAACATAAACTGTAAGGCCGTTATTGATGAAATCTTTGAGGGATATCACGTGTTGTTCATTATTAACAATTTGTGCTTACGATGAATTGATGAACAACGTTACTGAAATGGTTGCACATCCAAATGTGCTTAAATTGAGGCAAGCAAGAGATTTTGAAACTAATAAAAAAAGATAGCAAAATCCATTTCTTTTTACTGAATCTCTTATATTATCTTCACCGTCTTGACTCTCTCTCTCCCCCCCCTCTCTCTCTCTGCCGTGGTCCCGCCGTCCGCGGAAAAACAAAAATAAAAAATGACCCACTTCCCATGATCCTATCGAGCTGAAATTTTGCACATAGACTAGTGTCACCTAACAATGTATTGAATCGAAATTTCAGATCGATCGAATGTACCGTAATAAGATTAATGCATTTTTAGTTCATCTCTATATGGCATGTGTAGCTGTCTGCTATAGCTGACCTCAACAGGTTACTGGTTTCACTCCAGCCCTCGATGTCACAAGGGTCTGTCACGGTCTGTCGCACGGTGCGTATTATTTTGAACGTAATCAATACTTTTGGTTATGTCTCATATATAAAGGATTTATAGTCAAAAACTTTGTTTTTACGAGTTTTTTTAAATATAAAAATTCATTAACACTGGAGAGTTCCTTATCAAACTAGAAACTTTATTATTAATTAAAAATTGTTATTTTCATTATAATAATTACGTTTAATGCAAGTAGGAAATGTTTATTAGAAATGGAACGTTCATTAGCACTGGAAAGTTTATTATTAGTAGGAGTTTCAGTAGATGTGGGAAGTTAATTCTCACTGGTAAGTTCACTAATAGCCGCAAACTCATTTGAAAAGGGAAGTTGATTACCCCTAAAAGGATCATTAGTTTTATGAAGTAAAACTTAAAAGGAAAGGTTGGAACTGAAGGGCAACTTGGTCATCATTTGGTTGGTCATTAACTCTCTTGGTGTCAATGATATATTACTTTCTTATTATTGGGTGCATGTGATTGATATATATATATGTTATTATTATTTTGTGTATGCTAGCAATATATGTTTGCTTTGTAATATTTGTATGCTAGTGATGTTTTGTTGTCTATTTGTGATTTATTACATTCTTGTTAACGAGTGCATATTAATGAAGTTTTATTATTTTCTTGTTTCTGTGTATACGTCGGTAATCTATTATATTGTACGAGCAAAAAAGTCCGTCCAAAGACGTTCCACCGTTGTTTCAGTGGCATGTTGTACCTTCCTTCCAACAGCCGTCTTGACCCGCCATAATTGTACATGACGTCAAAATACTATTCATCATAGTTATCCTATAAAATAAAAGGAAATATTCTGTCCTGTCATCGATAGCGATTGGTCACTCAAGCTCCTACAGACTCAAACAGCCAATCAGAAAAATTAAATCTTATTTACTTATTGAAGAAGTTTACACGGGCGTTCAAAGCGAGTTATTTTTTGTGCAGTATTTTTTACCCAGACTTTATTTTGAGCGGTACACGTTGGGATTTATAGTCAAAAACTTTTTTTTAACTCCATATTTATGATAACTATAGTGAATAGTATTTTTGACGGGATGCATATTTATAGCCAGTCGAGATGGCTGTTGGACGGGAGGTACAACATGCCACCGAAACGAAGGCTGAACGTCCTTTGACGGGCTTTGTTGTTCGTAATAAATAACCCGTAAAAAAAAAGTTTTTGACATAAATCACAACGCGTACCACTCAAAATAAAGTCTTGGAAAAATACTGCACAAAAAATAACTCGCTTTGAACGTCCGCGTAAACTTGTTCAGTATGTACATGAGATTTGATTTTTCTGATTAGATGTGGGAGTGTGTAGGAGTTTGAGTGACCAATCGCTATCGATGACCGGTCAGAAAATTGCCTTTTATTATATAGGATTCTCGTAATTGTTTATTTGTTAGTGATGAATGATTTTCTTGTTATTGTTTATTTGTTAGTGATGAATGATTTTCTTGTTATTGTTTATTTGTTAGTGATGCATGATTTTCTTGTTATTGTTTATTCGTTAGTGATGAATGATTTTCTTGTTATTGTGTCTGCCGATTTCTATTCCCTCTGAGATTTTACAGGTGATGTAATCATAGAGATGTTTCCAGGCTAATTCAGTCTTGACCGTGAACTTGTCTCCCAGTCTCATCTTGAGTCCGTCACGGACTGCTGGCCACAAGAACTGTGGAGTTTAAAAAATCTTAATGTAGGGAACTGACATTTAGACAAAAATTAATTTATTGAACTAACATTTAGAAACAAAAAATTGATGTAGTGAACTGACATTTAGAAAAAAGAACTTACGTAGTGAATAACATTTAGAAAGAAAACTTAATGTAGTGAACTGACATTTAGAAAAAATAAACTTATGTAGTGAACTGACATCTTAAAAAATCATTTTTTCCCCCTCGAGATCTGAAACGTACGAGGCGAAAATGCCAAACTTTTTCACTTCATTTTAAATTCACAGTGATAATAGCGACATCATACTGTGTGTCACCAGACAAAGTGCCATAAGGCCAAGGCAGCATGCCCCAAGACAGTGTGCCACAAGTCAGTGTGCCACCAGACAGTGTGCCACAAATGCGCCACCAGACAAAAATAATGTCGGATTATGAGCAGATAAAACATCGTTAAAAGGATCATTCTGATCAGAAAAATCAATACGTTAAAAAATTCGAAATAGGAGACTTACTACCGAAACAAATCCAGCAAAGTGTAAGACTGACAGACCAACACAACTTTTTAGTCCTATAGGTGTATAAGTAAGGGGAAATTTTCTTACTAAATCTACTTTGTGTCCTTTCGAATAATTCACTTGACAACATATAGGATGTGTAGTTTAGTTGGTATTATTAGGCAGCCTAATTCAAACAAATTAAAGTTTTAAAATTACAACAAATTGTTACAACCTGACCATTGTCCATAAAATGATGCATCTTAATTTTGGAAACAGTTTTCAAATTTAGGGACGTTTGACAAGTTAAAATGGCGGTGAATATCAAATATAATATTTTACAGGAAAAAACCCCCACAGAATTATTCATTCTTACTGAATTTAATCGTTGTTTTATTTCGACGTAATTTATTTAAATTAACGTTGAATCATTAAAAAAAAAAAAAAAATTCACTTTATGCACGAAAGTTTGAAGGGAAAAAAATATCAAAGGGAGCTAAGAATCAATTCATTTGTCTTGTATAAAACATTTTTCTCTCCCTTTAATATGAAAAATTTAAATTTATCACTTATGTCGTCTTCGAAGTTAGAAACAGATCAGACATTTTGTCTTTTGTGTTAAATTTTGTACCAGATGAAATTATTGGTACTATATTGTACCAGATGAAATTATTGGTACCATTTTTTACCAGATAAAATTACTGGTGCAATCTTGTACCAGATGAAATTACTGGTTCTACAATCTTGTACTAGATTAAATTACTGGTACAATCTTGTACCAGAGGAAATTACTGGTTCTACAATCTTGTACTAGATGAAATTACTGGTACAATCTTGTACCAGATGAAATTACTGGTTCTACAATCTTGTACTAGATGAAATTACTGGTACAATCTTGGAACAGTTGTCGACAAATGACAGTTGAATTACTCACAGGTAACATATCAGGAGTAACAAGATAAATGGCGTGTTTCTCTCCCAAAGTGTTCAAGGTCATTGAAAAGGTAGTGGAGTCGTCCAAATTGTCCACAGCCATCCCAAGGTGTTTCATGACGATGGTCGCGTGCCTCTCTAGCCTCGCCGTGTCGATGACAAAATGGCCGCTCTCTGACTGGCTCATGAGTCGCTTGAAGAGTTTCTGCATGTCGTTCTCCATTTCAAACAGTCTGCAAGACAAGTCAGTGATAGTAGACATCTGCTTCAGTCAGTAATAGTAGACATCTACTTCAGTCAGTAATAGTAGACATCTACTTCAGTCAGTAATAGTAGACATCTACTTCAGTCAGTAAGATGAAATAAATTTACTTCAGTCAGTAATAGGAAAGACATCTACTTCAGTCAGTAAGATGAAAGAAATTTACTTCAGTCAGTAATAGGAAAGACATCTACTTCAGTCAGTAATAGTAGACATCTACTTCAGTCAGTAAGATGAAAGAAATTTACTTCAGTCAGTAATAGCAAAGAAATCTATTTCAGTTAATAATAACAAAGTCATCTGTTTTACATTATTTGTTTAAAAAAGACACATTTTTAATGGACTTCTAAATTATTCAAACTAATATCAGATTTAGAATATCCTTTAAAGTACTTTATCATAACGGTTCATATTTTTCCCAAGGTTGATGAAAAATACTTTTATACTTTAAGTCCCTAATCATCAATGTTTTCTTCCCGATATTTTAATTACGTCATGGCCATGTCATCAAAGCTCCAACTGTTGATAAAGTGTTTTTTGTCAACAGTTCGTAAATCGATTAAAAAAAAACCTTGCTACTATTTGTTTAAAGTTCCATAAAGAATAAAATGGAGGGAAACATAAAACGATGCAGGTATGTACCGAAGGGTTTATTTATCGGTATAGATAAGACATTTCGAACATTTCAACGGATCAATTGTCCAAACAACTTCCAGGCTCCTGGTGTTCAGCATCCGCCCCCACCCCCTACTTTCAACAATCATCGAGAGAGAAATAGATTTCCTTTACTTTGCTAAACAAAAGTGTAACAAATAATATATGTAATAGGATTTTTCTTTAACTTTTATATAGATAGGTTATATTTAGATTATTTTGTAGCAACAATATGTCAAGGTTAGAGAATGTTGGAATTAGTTGATTACTGCGTGTTATCAGAGCTAAAAATGGCGCAGACCGGTGAGCACCCCCCCCCCCCAGACCCTTTGAAAAGACTCCTTACCAATTCTATTGAAATACTCAGAGAAACGCTCGGATATTACACCACTCACACATAAATATTTAAGTATCTAGCAAACAACAATAATGGGATAACTGAAAAAGAAATCAAATCAAGTTTATATATCTGAAGAAAAAATCTAACAAACCACAACACTGACGAAATTTTAAAACATAAGAAGGGAAAAGAAAACAGTTTGATGGGCTTATAATATTTGAACTTCTCGTCAAATGGGCTGACACATAGGAGCTGTCAAACGAGCTGTCAAATGAGCTGTCAAATGAGCTGCCCATGAAGCTCTCAACAGTGTCAACCAGACACCAATTATTGACAACGCGATCTAAATTTGTAACAAAAATGGCATACGGCCTTAAAATCTATTAATATATATAAATTTTAATTTAGGCCTCATAAATTTAACTGGGGAAAACTATTATGCTGGCACCCTGATGGCAACCCTGATGTATACCTAGTGAAAATGTGGAGTCCAGTTGCTGGTAGATCTAGAGCGATAACTGCCCAAGATTCCCGCGCAATGCGTTTCTCTTCTGGTGTGAGAAAAAAGTCCACTTCCGGGCGAATAAGTTTCGTTGTTTGGTTTGATGAAACGTTGCAACCCATGGTCGAATCCAACTGTTTGACAGGATTCTGGGGATATGACAAAACGACATTCACTGAAACAAAATTTCTCAGTCCAGAATTCAAATCTTAACGAACTTGCAAACATTTTCATACTATAATTATGTACAAAATTTTTTAATGCTTATTTTTCACCAAACATCTCTTTAAAATTATAAGTGGACAGGGATCGGATTGAACTTAAATCGAATACCATTCCTGCCACATGCAATACAGACATTATAGATTACTACTAATATTTTCTATTTTCGCTTTGATTTAAACCGTTGACATTAAGGCAATTAATTTATTCAATTAACCAACGGGAAAACAGGCTTCCATGACTAAAAAAAAGTTTCTTGAATCTAGGTCAAAATACTCCTGGCAGACACACATGCGTGGAGGTGAGTTGTGGTTGTAGTTGTACTCACTCTTATCCTACATTTCACTTAGTACTTAATTTAGCTCAAACCAAGATCAGACAAACAAAGTCAAGCACTCTATCTCAATCCATCGTCCGGAAATGGCATTATTTCCCTTTGGAGAAGATAATTATATTGAGTGTTAAATTCCCGCTCCCATGTTTCGCTACAGTACAAGGATATCTTGGTAATAGAAACTTTGACTGGAATATAAACAAAAGGTTGACATTTTAAGTGTACACTTTTGAGACTTGAGAAACTTATGAAGCGCAAAATAATTGAGACTTTATTTATTTTTAAACTGCTTTCAGGTAGAATGAGGCTTAATAAGCTTAAAGTTTTGTTCGATTTTTTTCTTACTTACTGATACTGAATTGCCACAGGGATTCCATGATTATTTTAGCATATTAGACAATTAATTGTTCGAATTCAAAAGAAATTAAAATTTTGAGTCTTTCAATTGTCGGGAGAGATTAGGGAGGGTTATGAACATTACAAATTTTCATAGAGAGGTGGGCTATTTCAGTAGAGTCAGTAGAGAGTTTTGTTAAGGGACAAACATCTTGTTATACCCTTTAACCAAAGTGTTGTGTTTAACCAGTCAGTTCACGATGAAGGTTAGGTTTAGCTTTAGACTTGACAGTGCTAGGTGAAATTTAACTCCCACTAGTTGTGAAATACAACCCTTTCATTTCCGGGTCTAGTAATAGTTTGCTGTTGCCAAGTGCTATGGGGGGGGGGGAATGGGAACAATGGGGGATTATTAAGAATACTGTGGTATTACGCAATTTAATTCTATAAAGAATGTCATGACAACATAACATGTCTCTTCGTTTCTACTACAAAGAAACTTTTATCTGCATGTCAAACTTTAACAAAACATATTTATATCGATACTTAATCAACATTTTACATACACAATATGTACATAATAAGCATTTTAATTCGTTCAATAAATCGACAGCACATAACACTGGTGTATACTTCGATATACACATCTCTTAATTAATACCTCATCAACATATCACATACTTCTATGTTTAAAAAACACATCACTCCATTGTATACTGTAGTAAATCTCTTTATTCCATTTTCCCAGATGTCTACAGTTTTTATTACGATCTTATTTACACATTCAAATAATGTAAACATTTTGTGCTTCCTTAAGGCTAAAAAAATATTTAATTAAAATAAATAAATTAGATGTTAATTGTTAATTTTGGTCTACACTATAGGATGAATGCATGTAATTTGTACCAGCGGTTGGTTTTGATCAATAAATCTGATGTTTGTTGGTCTGTTCAGTCGGACGGATGATTGTGGTCTATTGTTCGAAACACGACTTCTTAGAATTGTTACAGTATGTGGTAAATGATGTCTATCACGCGATGACCCAGAATGTCAATACACTTAGTACTTAGACATTTATTTTACAACTTAAGTGCTTACATAAACATTTAGTCCAATTAAGTCACAGGTTCTTAAGCTAATTCTTCGACTTGTTCTTTAAAAACTCATGATTCAAATGCTACGAATCTTGTTGTACTAGAGAAACTTTGATGCTGTCTTACACTAACAAATTAGTGTAATAACAAGTTAATAAACAAAGATGGTCATAATAGAAGCCATATAGAAGGATGTTGTCAGGTAATAAAGAAGGGTGTTGTCAAGTAATATAGAAGGATGTTGTCAAGTAATATAGAAGGATGTTGTCAAGTAATATAGAAGGATGTTGTCAAGTAATATAGAAGGATGTTGTCAATTAATATAGAAGGATGTTGTCAAGTAATATAGAAGGATGTTGTCAAGTAATAACGAAGGATGTTGTCAAGTAATATAGAAGGATGTTGTCAAGTAATATAGAAGGATGTTGTCAAGTAATATAGAAGGATGTTGTCAAGTAATATAGAAGGATGTTGTCAGGTAATATAGAAGGATTTTGTCAATATAGAAGGATGTTGTCTATATAGAAGGATGTTGTCAATATAGAAGGATGTTGTCAAGTAATATAGAAGGATGTTGTCAGGTAATATAGAAGGATGTTGTCAGGTAATATAGAAGGATGTTGTCAATATAGAAGGATGTTGTCAATATAGAAGGATGTTGTCAGGTAATATAGAAGGATGTTGTCAATATAGAAGGATGTTGTCAAGTAATATAGAAGGATGTTGTCAATATAGAAGGATGTTGTCAATATAGAAGGATGTTGTCAAGTAATATAGAAGGATGTTGTCAGGTAATATAGAAGGATGTTGTCAAGTAATATAAAGGATGTTGTCAATATAGAAGGATGTTGTCAAGTAATATAGAAGGATTTTGTCAATATAGAAGGATGTTGTCAAGTAATAAAGAAGGATGATGTCAAGTAATATAGAAGGATGTTGTCAAGTAATATAGAAGGATGTTGTCAATATAGAAGGATGTTGTCAAGTAATATAGAAGGATGATGTCAAGTAATATAGAAGGATGTTGTCAAGTAATATAGAAGGATGTTGTCAAGTAATATAGAAGGATGTTGTCAAGTAATATAGAAGTGTCAAGTAATATAGAAGGATGTTGTCAAGTAATATAGAAGGATGTTGTCAAGTAATATAGAAGGATGTTGTCAAGCCATAGAGAAGGATGTTGTCATTAAGTGGCTTTGGTCTGGCAGTGCTGTACAAAGCTTGGCTCATACCGAGGCAAGGAAGATAACGCTTAGAGGGAATATTATTTATTTTCTTAACAACGGGGCCAGGCATCTGACAAGAGATTTATGTCACGTCAGCTTGACCTATGACCTTAAGCTTCCCTCTACTCTCATGTCTATCCCCTGAGCAACCCGACTCCTGGATTCTTTCCCCATTATACAAAAACAATAAGAGTTCAATCATGTTTGTGCTCAGGTGAAATAAGTCTTGATGATCTGGCTAACGTCGACTCATTAGGAAATGTGGCACACGGCCTCCGTACTGACACTAAGTACACGGGGAGGAAAGGGGTGAAGCATTGAGGCAATTAGGATATTAGGTTAAAGAAAAAGTGGGCAACACTGCTGTATTCGTGTTGTGTCAAGCCCCCCCCCCCCGGCACCTTGTTCAACACCGGCAACCGTTAGGTTCGGTGAAGAGAGAGGTAACAGTGACGTCATAGGCACAGACTGAGTTCTGTGTAAATAAATGTCTGATACACTTAGCCAAGTCATGATACACCTAGTCAAGTCATGATACACTTAGCCAAGTCATGATACACTTAG
>MUZC01000051.1:224202-238527 GCA_002072015.1 Radix auricularia | reverse complement strand
CTTGTCAACCCCGTGTTACTTAGCCTACTACTGCTAGATGGCTATGGTCACTAGGGACTGGTATTAACTGCTTGTCAACCCCGTGTTACTTAGCCTACTACTGCTAGATGGCTATGGTCACTAGGGACTGGTATTAACTGCTTGTCAACCCCATGTTACTTAGCCTACTACTGCTAGATGGCTATGGTCACTAGGGATTGGTATTAACCTCTTGTCAACCCCGTGTTACTTAGCCTACTACTGCTAGATGGCTATGGTCACTAGGGACTGGTATTAACTGCCTGTCAACCCCGTGTTACTTAGCCTACTACTGCTAGATGGCTATGGTCACTAGGGACTGGTATTAACCTCTTGTCAACCCTTTGTTACTTAGCCTACTACTGCTAGATGGCTATGGTCACTAGGGACTGGTATTAACCTCTTGTCAACCCCGTGTTACTTAGCCTACTACTGCTAGATGGCTATGGTCACGATGGATTGGTATTAACCGCTTGTCAACCCCGTGTTACTTAGCCTACTACTGCTAGATGGCTATGGTCACTAGGGACTGGTATTAACTGCTTGTCAACCCCGTGTTACTTAGCCTACTACTGCTAGATGGCTATGGTCACGATGGATTGGTATTAACTGCTTGTCAACCCCGTGTTACTTAGCCTACTACTGCTAGATGGCTATGGTCACTATGTACTTCTCCCACTTATGACGATGGAGATTCAATAAATTAATATTAAAAATATTAAAATCATTGATCTAGTTAAAATAAATTATAATATTATTTATAAGCAATAATTATACAGTAACAAAATAAATTATAAGTAACAAGATTGACTTTATACACTAAATAAACTAAATACAGTAACAATAATAATCCCGTTTTAAACTAAGATCTATCTAATTGATAAACGAAAGGAAGTAGGCTTTGAAAAAATTAATTTGCTTTTTTATGTGCTATCAATTGTAATATAATATCACTATTTCTTTTCTAAAATTTAGCATGGAATACACTCACGAAACCGTTATACACAGTCGATCCTAAGGGCCGTTCATAAATGACGTCATGCGATTTCTGGCTGATTTTTTACCCCCCTCCCCCGTGGTCACACTTTGTCACAAAAGCGTAGACCCCCCCCCTTCCATATGACGTCAAACAGCTTTGACAGCCGCCCCAAACCCCCCAAAAAGCCGTATTTTCTATTTGCTGTAAATTACTTTCTTTTTTTTTGTCATTCAAATATGTAGTTAGTGTAATTCTGCACTCTAATATCGTGTAGCACGTGTGAAGCAATTGAAAACGTCAATAAATAAATTGAAAGTAATCAAATATTTAAGTGGATATTTTAAATTTAAAGTGGCGTGTTTTTATTGTGATGTCATATTTCTTAAACCCCCCACCCCCCTCGTCACACATCGTCAACAATGCGTGGCCTCCCTCCCCAGCCAGGTGACATCATTTATGGCCAGCCAGAACGGGACTCCATGTCATAAATAATATTAAAACTTATTTTAACTAGATTAATATCTTATATTAATTTATTTAATCTGCATTGTCATAAGTGGCAGAAGTCCCTAGTGATTATATTCATCTAGTTGTAGTAGCCCAAGTATCGCGGGGTTGCCAACAGTTTATACCAAAATAATAAAGAACCTTTTTTTGGTGGTCGGACAAAAAACAAGTCCCATATATTCTTTTGTGTAGTATCAGGCAGAGGCGTCACTAGGGTTGTGTCACCCGGGGCGGTAGCTCATGGTGTCACCCGGGGCGGTAGCTCCTGGTGTCACCCCGTCATGATTTAACCCATAGAACTCCTCCGAGTTTTCCAGTGCCAAATAACGGGAATATATAGAACTTTACTGTCTGGTGTCACCCCCCTGATGGTGTCACCCGGGGCGACCCGCCCCCTCCGCACCCCCCTAGCGACGCCACTGGTATCAGGTTCTCTTACATTGGTATTTTGTAAATATAATCAGACCGTGTAATATCGCTAGTCACTAGTTAACACCAGGTCATGTCACACTGTTAGTATGCGTTTAATATCAGGTCATGCGACACTGTTGGTATGTGTTCAATATCAGGTCATGTCAGACTGTTGGTATGCGTTTAATATCAGGCCATGTCCCACCGTTAGTATGTGTTTAATATTAGGTCATGTCCCACTGTTGGTATGTGTTCAATATCAGCATGTCATTATTTACAACATTAAACTGAATATCCCCGTGTAACTTTAAAAAGCATCCGCCCAAAATCTTTGACTACTCCTTGCTATGACATCACGCTGACAGGGGATGTTTGATTGACAGAGAAAGGTCAACGGACACATGACGACACGTTCTGTTGGCGTCTGGCGGAAAGCTTTGGTGAAATCCATAACATAATTAGCAATACAATTTTTGTCAATTTCATCATTGGCAGCCTCGGGTGATCACGTGTTAGAATAGCAAGAGATATAACAGAGTTATCTGAAACAATATCGGAGATGGGGCAGACGAAATTAGTGAATAGTTTTTGGAGAATAATACTCAAAACGTTTTATATTATGTTCTCTACTTACAACTTGTTATACAAAATAAGCCATATTATGTTCTCTACTTACAACTTGTTATACAAAATGAGCCATATTATGTTATATACTTACAACTTGTTATAAAAAAAGTGAGCCATATTATGTTCCCTACTTACAACTTGTTATAAAAAATGAGCCATATTATGTTCTCTTCTTACAAAATGAGCCATATTATGTTCTCTACTTACAATTTATTATTAAAAAATGAGCCATATTATGTTATATACTTACAACTTATTATAAAAATGAGACAAATTATGTTCTTTACTTACAACTCATTATACAAAAATGAGCCATATTATGTTCCCTACTTACAACTTGTTATAAAAAAATGAGTCATATTATGTTCTCTTCTTACAAAATGAGCCATATTATGTTCCCTACTTACAAATTGTTGTAACAAGTGAGCCATATTATGTTCCCTACTTACAACTTGTTATAAAAAAGTGAGCCATATTATGTTATATACTTACAACTTGTTATAAAAAAGTGAGCCATATTATGTTCCCTACTTACAACTTGTTATAAAAAATGAGCCATATTATGTTCTCTTCTTACAAAATGAGCCATATTATGTTCCCTACTTACAACTTGTTATAAAAAAGTGAGCCATATTATGTTCTCTTCTTACAAAATGAGCCATATTATGTTCCCTACTTACAAATTGTTATAACAAGTGAGCCATATTATGTTCCCTACTTACAACTTGTTATAAAAAAGTGAGCCATATTATGTTATATACTTACAACTTGTTATAAAAAAGTGAGCCATATTATGTTCCCTACTTACAACTTGTTATAAAAAATGAGCCATATTATGTTCTCTTCTTACAAAATGAGCCATATTATGTTCCCTACTTACAATTTGTTATAAAAAAAAGTGAGCCATATTATGTTCCCTACTTACAACTTGTTATAAAAAAGTGAGCCATATTATGTTCCCTACTTACAACTTGTTATACAAAATGAGCCATATTATGTTCTCTACTTACAATTTATTATTAAAAAATGAGCCATATTATGTTATATACTTACAACTTATTATAAAAATGAGACAAATTATGTTCTTTACTTACAACTCATTATAAAAAAATGAGCCATATTATGTTCCCTACTTACAACTTGTTATAAAAAATGAGTCATATTATGTTCTCTTCTTACGAAATGAGCCATATTATGTTCCCTACTTACAATTTGTTATAAAAAAGTGAGCCATATTATGTTCCCTACTTAAAACTTGTTATAAAAAAGTGAGTAATATTATGTTCCCTACTTACAACTTGTTATAAAAAATGAGCCATATTATGTTCCCTACTTACAACTTGTAAAATAAAATGAGCCATATTATGTTCCCTACTTACAACTTATTATAAAAATGAGCCAAATTATGTTCTCTACTTACAACTCATAATAAAAAAGTGAGCCATATTATGTTCCCTACTTACAACTTTTTATAAAAAATGAGTCATATTATGTTCTCTTCTTACAAAATGAGCCATATTATGTTCCCTACTTACAACTTGTTATAAAAAAGTGAGCCATATTATGTTCCCTACTTACAACTTGTTATAAAAAATGAGCCATATTATGTTCTCTTCTTACAAAGTGAGCCATATTATGTTCCCTACTTACAACTTGTTATAAAAAAGTGAGCCATATTATGTTCCCTACTTACAACTTGTTATAAAAAATGAGCCATATTATGTTCCCTACTTACAACTTGTAAAAAAAGAGCCATATTATGTTCCCTACTTACAACTTTTTATAAAAAAATGAGCCATATTATGTTCCCTACTTACAACTTGTTATAAAAAATGAGCCATATTATGTTCCCTACTTACAACTTTTTATAAAAAATGAGCCATATTATGTTCCCTACTTACAACTTGTTATAAAAAATGAGCCATATTATGTTCCCTACTTACAACTTGTTATAAAAAATGAGCCATATTATGTTATATACTTACAACTTATTATAAAAAATGAGCCAAATTATGTTCTCTACTTACAACTAATTATAAAAAAGTGAGCCATATTATGTTCCCTACTTACAACTTGTTATAAAAAATGAGCCATATTATGTTATATACTTACAACTTGTTATAAAAAAGTGAGCCATATTATGTTATATACTTACAACTTATTATAAAAAATGAGCCATATTATGTTCCCTACTTACAACTAATTATAAAAAAGTGAGTTATATTATGTTCCCTACTTACAACTTGTTATAAAAAAGTGAGCCATATTATGTTCCCTACTTACAATTTGTTATAAAAAAGAGCCATGTTATGTTCTCTACTTACAACTTGTTATAAAACAAATAAGCCATATTATGTTATTATGAACAATGCCTGAGCAGACAATGTGCCATTGTGATTTCATTATGAGATGAAGACGAAGTGCCTCCTTTTTTAGTATGACCAAAACTTTCAATCCATGTCTTCTAAAATGTTAACATATAGAATAAGGCATTCATCCTAGACCAGACTATACCAGAGCTAACGACAATTTATTAATAAATCATAATCATATACTTCTCGTAAGTATCGCATACAGCGTTAGACTAAAAAAATATACAAACCTTACAAATCACATACACGCATATAACCATTCATCATGTCCCCAATATTCACATCAAGGGAAGTCTTGCCAAGAGCCGGCACGCTACCAAGATCTCATGCTGATTATTTTTCCATTTATTTATTTTGGATATGAACAATAAATGATAATGATGCTGGCTTGTCGGTTCTAATGAAGAGTTTAACGCATCGTCAACATTCAGAAATCTAATAAAAATGCAAGACTAGACTTAAACTATGATCGAGCTGTAGACGCAATAACCTTCTGTATAGAAGGAGCATTAGTGGTGTTGATGATGAGATTTATATGATAAGATGGTCGTCGGGGTGTTAACATACCATCTTGTTCTTCTTTTATTGATTTTATATCTAAGAACACAATTCAAATAGACGAATTAGTAATTGCACCTAACATTGATATCACATGACTGACGCGGATTTAAAACGTTGGACGCATAGCAATAGGTGATCGGTAGTTAACTTTAACCTTTTAATGGCATAAATGTATTAATAGAGCCATTGACATAGCCAGTATTTTCACTTATTACGAATTTTCAATACTGTCAGTACCACTTCTACAGTATAATAATCCGCAAATTTGACCTACGTCCTATAATTAAAGTTGTTTAACACTGTATTTTACTAAATTTTTAATCGCCTTATTTTTCTGCTATGTTTAAAGGCAAGAGTAAATTAGTAATTATACATAAGGCAATTAATTCTAATTTAGAAATACAACACAAAGATAACCTAATACAACCCTCAAATAGCAATAAAGATAAAAACACCTTTCTTATCCCATATGCAAGAACAAACGCATACAAGTTTTCTTTTTTTTCCGTCCGGTATTCTGACGTGGATTGGGTTGCCTGAAGAAACCAGGAAAGCCAACACTTTATCATCTTTTAAAACTCTAGTAAGAATACAGGACTAAACACAAACCATAGAAATACGTAGGATGCAATAATCTTCTGTACAGAAGGAGCGTCTGTAACATATAAGATAAGATAGATCTACATTTTGTGAAATGGAAATTGATAGAAGCAAATAACACTGACGCTAGATGCTGATCTTACAAGAATCCACCGACAACGCACAGACCGTTGCAGAGTGTTGGAGTTTATGTTCGATTTTTAAAGATATTAATATCTTCAAACTCATAAAACATTTAGAGAAATATAAGATTCTAGAACAGTGCAATTTTTTTTTGTTTAAAGACAATCTAAACAAAAGTACTGGTATGTATGCAGTAAGTATTTTATTGTGGGTAAATTTGTCACCACACCAGTCTTATTTCAAACAATTCAAACAAAATTTAAACTTTACTTTAAAGTTTAATTAATTCTAACGTTGTCCCAAAAGTTCATCACTATTTCAAGTCCAGTGAAACCCATTCACATTTACCCATTTAAAAGATCACAAATAGTTGTAACAATTTTTATTAGAAGGACTTGCTAGAATTGTAATTAATCATTGAAGATGATCATCAAATTTAAAAATTCACCTTTACTTTTGTCTCATCCGAAGATGAAAATCTTGTTTAATATCTATTTTATCTTTTACAGAAACTTCCTAGCGAGCTGAAATTTTGCAGGCAGACTAGTGCCGATGATAAAAATGATCTATCAATAGTTCAGATCGATCAAATGTACCAAGTATTTTCCTAGAGAAGATAACTGGGAACAGCTTGAAGTTACACTCATCTTCTTAGCTGAGACTCCACCACGTGGGGTATCATTCAGAAGTCCTGGGGCATTTCACCATGCAAGGCGGATGTCCAAAATTCTGTACACGTAAAACTATCTTTTTTCAAGAACAGTTTCAGATGACTAAACGTGAAAGTTCTGCCTGTTTAGAGTTCTGCGTGTTTGTTTCACTTGTATATGTCCAGGTTTAGACAACAAGCACGAATGCATGTGATGCGCCTTCAAATGACTTGGAGCTGTTCAAAGCCTGCCACAAGAACTCTTCAACTTCAGTCATCATTTCCAAAGCAGCAACATCAACTCTTGGAAGGCACCTGTAGTACCTTGGTGAACTAGTGACCCTGAGTTTGTTTTCTGACAAGGTTCCAATATAAAATAAAACCAGCAGACTTTGAGATTTTAATAAATAGTCCTGTCAGCTGAACTCAACTCACTCAAAGAGAAGCTGTGATGTAGGTATCGTTGAAAAGTCTCTTGAATCCTCTTGAAGTCTCTTGAATCAGTGTCATTCTTCAGTATTCTTCAACTGAATATTTCCATTCTTTCAGAAGAAAGCAGCAAGTGCTCTCAACTGGAATCCTATCAGTAGTCATTGGCAATAGTCCAGGCTCTTAAAGTCGTTAATTATAGTTCTGAAAGAGCCATTGAACTGGCAAGAGATTTTACTACCACTGTTACAAAACAGGAAGAACAAAATCAATTCCTGTTTCAAACTGTTGAAAGTCATCGCAAACAATTTCCGAACTGTTCAAACTCAACCCTTGTTGGAAAAACTGACCAAGACATCATGAATTGAACATCTGACTGACTGATTTCAATAATATATTGTGACTCTTAGTTATTTTAATGTTTAGTTAATGTGTTTTACAGTTTATGGAATATGACTTATAGTTCAATAGGGCGTCAATTGGGTGAAAACACTCACATTTTTCGATATATTTTTACAGTTTTGACTAAATAGAGGTGTATTGAGGCAGTGCTAAATATTGTTTGATGTTGAAGATATTTTTAACTTTATATCTATTCACTAAAAGGAGCATAATAAGCAAAGAGCATTAGTAAATTTTAAAATTATTTTTACATCACTCTAATAGACATATATATGCGTTATAAGTGTATAATAAATAGAAATTAATCTATTTTTTTTCGATTAAACGAAATTATTAAAAAAAATGAAAAACATATTGTCAACACAAATCCCATACTAAAACTCATATTCTAATCTTGCGTTGGTTGTTTCTGTGAGTTATAATCGTGCTTCTCACTATTGATATGTTCGCCGTGGGCCAGTTCATCTTATTGACCTCTATTTGGTATATGGTATAAACTTTGACTACAGTCTTACTTGATATGTAATAGTGTTGATAAAAAAATTATTTTGCTGGCCAACCATCTCAGCTAAATATTGCATGATCTTCATTAGGCCTCCTGTAGAGAGACAATGTAAGGGCATTTCTAGGGCAAAGGCGTAGCTAGGGGAGGGGGTCCAAATTTGAAAATTCCCCAGGGCCCCCACTTGAGTGGGGCCCCCAAAAGTGTCTGAAAAGATTTTTTTTACATAAAATATTTTAAAAACGTCATCGGTCAAAATGATGGGGCCCCCTAAGAGGCCAAGCCCCCCCCCCCCGGTCCACAAATCCTGAACACCGTACCAGTTAGTTATAAGTGTCTGTGTGAACACTGTGTCTATTAGTCATAGGTGTCTGTACATTCCGACTATCACCTCCCTAGAATTGTTTGTATAATCTCTGTACCAACTTGTCATCTCTTTGAACATTGTACCAACATATTATTTATAAGAACACTGTACCTCACTTGCCTCAGCTCTTCAAGCCCATGCCCTAAACTATCGCACTCTTGAACACTAGAAGATTCATTCCTTTAAACGTTTTTCTTATTTTTTCAAGTAAACATGTTTGTTTGCATGCCTCTAATAATTATTTCAGTTAAGAATATTTCGTTATGATTGCTTCCCTTCATCTCCTAAGATAAGTTGGGTTGTAAGCTAGACCTGGCTACTTGAGCCTGCAGTAGTCTCCCCTGTGCCAGCTAAAAATATCAGCCATCGATGCTGGCATTAGGACAAAAAATCTTTTGTTGTTGTTACACGGCAGCAGTTAAAACGCCATCAAAACAACCTCCGCCGTGACAAGACTGGGGTTAGGACAAATGGCGTAACTTGGGTGCGGATGGGGGGCATTGTCCCACTGCTGGCTATTAATTGTGAAAAGTGGGTTTGAAAAAGTTCCTCTCGTTCCAAATGCGTTATTGATATTCTTCAATAGTTGCTATGATATAAATAAGTTTATCCTTTTTCATTTAAAATTTAAACAGCTTAGTCCTAATCTATAAACTTTGTAAGAAAGTGCAAGGATGTGTAAGGCTATAAAAATATATTTAACAGCTTTGCACTATGGTTTTAATTTATTTAAAATATGTTTAAACTAAGTTATTTGTTCGGTAGAACAGCCAAGTTCCAAATATATAAATAAAAAGCAAAAAAATCGGGGGATATATGGCTTATCAACAAACGAAGTAAGTCAGACTCCTTTGGTTGAAAAAATGATTTTTTTCTATCTGAGCAACATAGTGTCTGAACTTTCTAGGTTATAAATAGACTGGATAGCTGGACTGGACATGAAGATCACTCAAAGCGTAGAATGTGAACTGGAAAGACAGTTAAGTAGTTAAACGCATAGAGTGTTAAGAGTAGACATGCAGCTATATAAGTTAGACCGTAGAATGTTAACTAAATAGACAGCTAGGGCAGTCAAAATAAAGCTGGTTTACTATAATAACAGCTATATCAGTTACCAAAATTTAGGTTATTTACAAAATTACCAAAATAAAAATTAAATCAGAACAAAACAGCGAAATCTTACTAAAAGACATAAGATGAAATACAAAATGGGAAACTAATTGGCGTATGGCTTTCCATTAAAAAAAAAATGCAAACTATTTCTAAAGATGCACAATACTTAAGAGTATTAAAAAGTAAGAAATAATCATGGAATTGGAATTCGACGGAATCCCCACGTCATAGTGACCATCTCGAATTATCAAAAGCACTAGTGTATTACCCGTAAAAAATAACGGAGGTTTTCAAAATAAATATAGGCCTAATTCAGCTATAGATCTATATGATTTTATTATAGTTTTTGTAATTGGCCATTTTTTTTTTGAAAACCATATAGTTAATAAGCAGAAAATGCATAGACAAAGAGATAAAAATTAAATCTCATAATCATATTGAGCAATTTTAAGCTACGTTCGAAAATAATTATTTTTGGTGCAGTTTTTTTTCCAAGGCTTTTTGGGCCAAATACCCCAATGGCGTTACGAAGGAACATACACAGTAAATTATATATTGACTAGTGTACTTACTACCTGTCAAAAATGACAGAAGTTTTAAAAAATATATTTATTTCAGCTGAAATCATTTAATCAAATAATTAAATAATCAGAAAATGTAGAGAGAAAAATTAAATCTCATTTCCATATTGAAAAATTTTATGCGGAGTTTGGAAAAGAGTTATTTTTGGTGCAGTTATTTTTCAAGGCTTTTTTTTAGAGATGCCTTTTCAAAAATCACATACCGTTACGAACGTATAGGTCATGTATATATAGATTTTTGCAAAATTAAACAAATGTAAGTTCGTCTTGGTTTATTGGCTAAACTTGCACTGAAAGGAAAGTCTACCGAACCGTCACTGGTCCGCGGGCCACCATTTGGATAATGATGGAGCTATACCTGAATCGCAACGTTATGCCTGATGCCAAACAAAGCGCAAGACATAAGAATAAAACAATCTTAGATATTGTACAGACATTTACTTTGAGTTCCTGGCTTCTTTCACTTTACTTGTCTGGTTATCCATAGGTTTCTATAAATGATTATTCATGGAAAAACTTAAATATAAAAAAATGTTTAAAATAATAATAAACCCACGGATTTGAGAATAACCAGAGTTTACATTAAAATAAATGACAGCTCCAAGACTTCATTTAGTATTCTGCACGCAACCAGATCAAGGTTTCTCAAAATGATTTAGATGATGGACCTTTGGGGACAGGCACAAATTACAGGGCTTAAAAGTGTTGCTTTTTTTAATTAAAAAAAATCAATTTCTAAGTACTTTTTAAAAATCTGATTATAATACTTACATTATTACACGACAATTTTTAATTTCCTGCACTATAAAAGCAAATTTTATCCACAAAATATTCTTTCAAGGGGAAAACCTTGCCATAAAAATACTTTTGTTGTATCAAAATTCTGATGGAGACAAAAATGAAAGATTTCTAGAACCATCCATTGTCTACGTCTACAGTGTTTGTTTATTGTTGAGTCTACGTCTACAATGTTTGTTTATTTCTGAGTCTATGTCTATATTGTGTGTTTATTGTTGAGTCTACGTCTACAATGTTTGTTTATTTCTGAGTATATGTCTATATTGTGTGTTTATTGTTGAGTCTATGTCTATATTGTGTGTTTATTGTTGAGTCTATGTTCACATTGTGTATTTATTGTTGAGTCTATGTTCACATTGTGTATTTATTGTTGAGTCTATGTTCACATTGTGTATTTATTGTTGAGTCGACGTCTACATTGTGTGTTTATTGTTGAGTCTATGTCTACATTGAATGTAAATTTTTAAGTCTATGACTATATTGGGTGTTGATCGTTAAGATTCCTGTAGACCACTTTAGTTTTTACATCAAAATAAATTATTGGGGGGGGGGGAATCCTTTAAATGTCATTAGTTTTATCTACTTCATAGCTGATCACCCGGGTGATACCTTATTTAAGTGGCTGGAGGGGGGAGTTTAGGAATCATTTCGGATGGAAATCTATAATAAACCGTCTAATTAAAAGGTACGGAGGAAAAAGAAGATTAGGAACCGCTGCTTTGGAGCTTGCTCTGTTTTCTTCTTTCAATTACTGCGGTTGTATAACGAAAAGACAACTCTTGTTGTTTCAAAAGATTGGGGTAGTGAGTTATTCAGCTTTCTAAACCAAATAATAATTTTTTTTTTTTTAAATCCGCAACTTATTTTAATAGAATTATGTGTTTGTTACCATTTTAAAACATCACAATTGGCTCACTGTTTGACTCCCTTTTCAGAGAAAGGATAAAATAAAGATTATTTTGTCAAGTTTATCAGTATGTCTGCGATAACTGAAGCAGTTAAATAAACACATAAAGGCTGCCAGGGCCGGCCATGAGGCTGCCCCATCCGCTGGAATCATGAGTGAAGCTTTGAGATGATCAACTGTAAAAGGAAATACTCATTTGTGGGGTCAGCTCGTTCTTGGGGTATGGAAAACTAAACTTTGGTCGTGGCACTATCATGAAAAGTAGAAGGAGGTGATTGAAACAGTTGTACTTTGTGATGGGAACAGTTGTTGATTGTGATGGGAACAGTTGTAACCATGTGATGGGAACAGTTGTACTTTGTGAAGGGAACAGTTGTAACCATGTGATGGGAACAGTTGTACTTTGTGAAGGGAACAGTTGTAACCATGTGATGGGAACAGTTGCAACCATGTGATGGGAACAGTTACAACCATGTGATGGGAACAGTTACAACCATGTGATGGGAGCAGTTGTTGATTGTGATGGGAACAGTCGCACGTTGTGCTGGGATTAGGGCCCGGGCATTCATTTTGACAATATGCGTTTAAGAATGATTTTAAAAACTGTTTTTTGTGATGGGAATAAATATTATTTGTTATAATATTATAATTATAAGCATATAGATGTAATGTTGTTCGTGAAATGATATATTGTTCTTCGTGATGGGATAAGCAGGAAATTATGATTTATTAAATAGGACAAACTATATGCCTCGAATATTGGCCCACAGTTCTGTCGTTCATCTGGATTTAGGATTAATTTCAGCAGTGGGATTAACTACTTGAGATGACCTATACGTTAATGTGTGCTAAACTGAGATGTAAATGGATTTCTTTTTACTTGGTATGTGCATTCATTTCAACTGACGAGACTGTAGCATCAAAGTCTGTTTACCTGGCACATTTATCGTGGGCATTGGTTGGCTTATAGTTATAGATGAATAGTGGTCACCTTGGCGGTGTGATAGTTTGTCTCTAAAGATACAATGTAGTAAGTATATGAGGACGGTATAAAGGCGACGTGTAGAGACACTGGAATTAATATAATGTCAGATAAATTCTTAACACTAGGAAATCGTAGGTCTAATTTTTAAAACTTAAATGTGCGACATGTCGAATCGAAGGCCTAGAATAAAAAAAAAAATGATGTCATTTGGGAAAGGGGAAAAGGGAGGGGGGCGGGCTTAAAGAAGGCAGCTGTGTGCTAGTGTGCTAATTAGAATTGTGAAGTTAGTGTTTGAAGTTAATAAAAACATCTTACAATTTATGTTTCATGATGAATTTTTTAAACATAGTTTATTACCTTTTAGGAAATAAGCTCATTTTATATTGAATTACGTCATGGCTAAAGTCTAAAAATACATGAATGAATAAATAAAAGAAAAGAAGAATGGTTCTTATATGCAAGTTATGGAAGGTGTTGTTTTTTTTTCATGATCATCTTTTGAACCCGTTTCTAAAATTATATCGTTTATTTACAAAGGGTATATATTTATGATATCTGAGAACATCGTATATTTATCACATTGAAGATGTGTCACATTTCTTGCCACCGTTCTAAGACACAAGATATATGAATATTTCCTTGTCACCTTGAACAAAGGTATACACTGAAGTCTTCAGATTGTATACCTCTGAGAACGTACATTCCCCAACTAATTTGATGTCTCTTTTGTCATGGGGCTGTCGCTATGCAGACATAAATCTTGACAGTACAAAGCCAATAATCAGACATTCAATTATGAATGCCCAACATGACTACACAAGAATCGATCTTAAGGGTATGTGGTCAGTTGTTTAGAGAGTAAAATACCACAATGCTTTATAATAGAGGGATCTTGGATCGAGTTAATAGTGTTGTATGAAGAAACTACACCCTTGTGTTAAGGTAACTATACCCTTGTGTTAAGGTAAATGTACCCTTGCGTTAAGGTAACTATACCATTGTGTTAAGGTAACTACACCCTTGCGTTAAGGTAACTATACCATTGTGTTAAGGTAACTACAAATTGTGTTACAGGGGCTATGAAGTTGTGTTTAAGAAACTATGACACTGTGTAAAAAAAAAACACTACCTTATCTAAGAGAAATTATCAATAACTCATAACTTATCCTTTGTTCAGATCACGTGATCGAAAACATTTATGGATTTGAACTTAGAATTAGAAGCATACAATTTATTTTCCATTTGAGTAATTTTTATATAATTAAATTCTTTGTTTTGCTGTGAGCAGCAGCGTTAACATTACTTGGGATATGCGATTTAGATATTTAAAGTTGACACAATACGTCTGCCATCTAAAGTTGACACAATACGTCTGCCATCTAAAGTTGACACAA
>MUZC01000051.1:148466-208746 GCA_002072015.1 Radix auricularia | reverse complement strand
GGGGGTCGGTAAAAATTGTCAAAAATAGCATCCCGTACTTTTAGTACAAGTCCAACAGCATGCATCCACGCTGTGATGTAAATGAGTTTCAAAAGGGCGATTGAGCCACGGGAGTAACATTTTCCCCCTCACTAGAAGGGCGATATTTTCGGGCGTAGTTGTTTTCGTCGATGGGGCGTATAAAAGATACACGCACCCCAGTCAGCACTAACCCTGGCTCAATTATTGCAGTGACTATAACTTGTTATAAATATATTTACACAAAACAAGGAAATAGTCGTTTTGTTTCTGTTGTGATAGAGGGTTTTTTTTGGTAGCTAGTGTCTACGTGATTAGAAGTAGAAGTAGTAAAAAACGTAGTAACATAAATGATGTATTGGAAGTCTCTGTAGGTGATTTAAGAATACAATACAATCTAGCCATCATCCAAGCAGTGGCGTCACTAGGGGATGTGGTGGGGGCGGGCCGTCCTGGGCGACACCATCAGAGGGGTAACACCAAAATGTATAATTCTGTATGTTCCTGTTATTTGACACTGGAAAACTCGTTAGGGGGTGACACCATGTCCTACCGCCCCGGGTGACACCGACCCTAGTGACTCCTATATATGCTTGCAATAACATACTGCTGTGAACTTTAATGCTCGACAAACTTTTATTCCTGCTGTAAAGGCATTCGTTATACTCTATAACTACAGTAAACTGAACATTCAAACAAAATGTGAACACCAATGACGTAACGTTCAGTCAGGTTATACGAGGAGTCCACTAACGAAACCTACTAATAAAGTCAATTATGTCGGGAAAATGAGTTACTGCCATTTTATGGTTGAAATGGTAAAACTCAACTGTATTATTTTGGTTTGGTCATTTCAAACCTAACTTCGCTGTATTTTATTGTTAAAATATGAAATACTTAAAAATCTGCTTAGTCGCTCAAACATAAATGCATTTTTCTCCCAAACTCTAAAAAGTGACTTAGAAGGTTTTGAAAGTGGGCTCGTCACACGGGGCCGCAAATTGAATCTTAATGTCCGCTGGGCGGCGCTAATGAGTAGAACCAGCCCTCCGTATTTATTTTGTTATTAAAGTCAAAATCCTCAACGACTGAAATATTTTTTAACCCAATAACAGATGAGTTTTTTTTTTAAAGTATGACGGGGAATGAGTCACGAAATGGTGATTGGGGGAGGGGGTAGACAAACAACATTGGTTCGTCTGAACAACTCAAGTTGTCGGTGTATTTCAAAGCCAAGGTAATTTCTATCATTTCCAGCCCCTCTTAATTCTGCATGTTGGAAGTCATTGTAGGTTGTGGTCGTATTTTCCTTACTTGAATCATTCAAAGAACCATAGTGTTTTAGTGTTACATGATATTTGTAAGTTTTAGTGTTACATGATATTTGTAAGTTTTAGTGTTACATGATATTTGTAAGTTTTAGTGTTACATGATATTTGTAAGTTTTAGTGTTACATGATATTTGTAAGTTTTAGTGTTACATGATATTTGTTTCATGTTTTAACAAAAATTCGATTGATTCATATAATTGACTGATATTTCTTTTTTAAAGTGTTCTCATTTTAAACGTATTTCACAGCTCATAAATCAAACGAAAAGTTTTAATTTGATAAGGCCTCGTTATATATATTGAAAGTGACTGCAGGTGATTGGAAGTTGTATTAGTGATATACAGGAAGTCACTGTAGGTGATAAGAAGTATTATTAGTATGGCTGCTAATGATTAAGTTAAATTTAAGTTACATTTTGAAAAATTAACGATTAATTCATAGTCAATTTCGATTAAAGCCAAAAATCAAAATTTATGGTGTCATAAGAAGCATTTATTCAAAGTTCTTGTTGAAAATCGAAATAAAATTCTCCTTTATGTCATCTGTAACCAGCTACGCAAAAAAGAAAAAAAAAAGGGGGGGGGGAATTATTGGGTTCAAGTGATGAGCGGATCTTGGAAGTCACTGTAGGTGATTACAAGTGATGTATTGGAAGTCACTGTAGGTGATTACAAGTGATGTATTGGAAGTCACTGTAGGTGACTACAGAAGTTTTTAATATTGATTATCCAGTAATTTATCTTTTAATATAAAAATACCACTGAAAGACACTTTAGCATCTAGTTTAATTTAAACATAGGAAGAAAAGGTTGATATTGAAACAATAAAAGTTGATGATGGCCTACAAGGTAAAACATTTCATACCAAATGATGTGATCAGAACTCAGACTGACACTAAACACCGTAGGTCAAACATTCATTCTCAGGGGACATTAAAATTTTTTTTTGGTTAACTTACTAAAGGATATGACAGAAATAATATTTTTTATTTAAAGTTACATATGCTACTGTGGCTACTATCAATTCTGAACAGCTCAGAACAGCTGCGGGCCCTGCAAACATTCTTAGTGTGTATGCCCCAACTCTCTATTCAACTCCGGAAGAGAAGGACCAGTTCTATGGAGCGTTAGACCAGGCACTAGCCACCATCCACAAAGACGAGGCAATCTATCTCCTAGGAGATTTCAATGCTAGAGTCGGTAGCGACCACGAAGCCTAGCCCACATGCATTGGACTCTTTGGAAGAGGAAAGATAAATGAAAATGGACAGAGGCTTCTGGAATTTTGCTGCTCACGAGGCTTGTGTGTGACCAACACTTTCTTCAAGTGCAAGGATGTACATCAAGTATCTTGGAGACCCCCTTGATCCCGCAAATGGCACCAGCTGGACCTCATCATCACCAGGCGTGCACAACTAGCTAGCGTCCTACTCACTCGCAGCTATCACAGTGCCGACTGTGACACGGATCACTCCCTTGTCGCCAGCAAGGTACGAATAATGAGGAAAACTCATGCCACACCAAGAAAAAGGGAAGTCCACGCATCAATACCTTCAGCACGAAAGACCCTGCGATAATGCAGCTGTTCACAGACAAAGTGAAGGAGGGTCTCTCAAAGACATCCCCATGCGTCACCATTGACTCCAAATGGACGCATCTCAGAGACACAATCTATACATCCGCAATACAAGCCTTTGGCACAAAATCTCACAAAAACACGGACTGGTTTGATAAACATTGGGACGAGATGAAACCTGTCACTGAAGCCAAAAGGAAAGCTCTTATGGCTTATAAGGAAAAGCCTACACCCGACAGGTTGCATGCCTTAAAAACAGCCAAGTCACTTGCCCAAAAAGTTGCACGTAAATGTGCCAATACCTACTGGCTTAACCTCTGTTCCAGCATACAATCAGCTGCAGACATGGGCAATGCAAATGCCATGTACGAAAACATCAAAAAGGCAACTTGCCCCTTGACGTCCAAAGTTGTTTCCCTAAAGTCCAAAAGTGGAGAAATTATCCAAGACCAGGCAGCACAGCTAAAACGGTGGGTTGAGCATTATCTGGAATTGTATTCAACAGTTACCATAGTCTCCAGCACCGCTCTAGATGACATCCCTGATATGCCACTCATGAAAGAACTGGATGTCGTGCCCACACAGGAAGAGCTGAGCAAAGCAATTGACAGCCTAGCTTGTGGAAAAGCGCCTGGGAATGATAGAATACCACCAGAGGCTCTAAAGGGTGGCAAGACAGCTTTACTCCAACCATTGCACGAGATTCTGTCCCTCTGCTGGGAACAGGGCTATATCCCCCAAGACCTAAAGGATGCAAATATAGTGACACTATTTAAAACAAAGGTGATAGGAGTGATTGCAATAATTATCGCGCCATTTCATTCCTTAGTATTGTAGGAAAGGCCTTTGTCCGTGTCATACTACCACGTTTACAGACCCTAGCGTCCCGTGTCTATCCAGAATCTCAGTGCGGTTTCCGGTCCGGTCGGTCTACCACAGACAGGGCGTTCTCCATACGACAGCTCCAGGAAAAATGCAGAGAATAGCAGATGCCCCTTTACATTGCCTTTGTGGACCTTACAAAAGCCTTCGATTTCGTCAGTCGCAACGGGCTATTTCAAATACTCGCAAAAAGCGGCTGTCCCCCTCACCTACTTGCTATCATCAGACAGTTCCATGAAAATATGCAGGGCACAGTGAAGTTTGATGGAGCTAAGTCAGAAGCCTTTCCAGTCAGCAGTAAAGTTAAACAAGGTTGTGTCCTCGCACCAACACTGTTCGCAATATTCTTCTCTGTACTTCGATACGCATTCAAGGATAGCAGTGAGGGAATCTGGTTACACACCAGAGCTAATGGAGGACTTTTCAACACTGCCCGCCTCCGAGCCAAGACCAAAACGACAGATGTCCTAATTCGTGAGCTACTATTTGCGGCATTAGGATGATGCGGCACTAACAGCACACACAGAACCTGGTGTGCAACAACTCGTGTCAAGCTTCTCCAATGCCTGCAAAGAATTTGGTCTGCAAATCTGCTTGAAAAAGACAAACATCATGGCCCAAGACACTCGACCTCCTTCTACTATAAATATCGATAATGAAAACTTGGAGGTTGTGGACAGCTTCAACTACCTTGGGTCCAAGGTCTCCAATATACTGTCCATTGAAGAAGAAATAAACAGCAGAATTTGCAAGGCAGCTGCCACAATGGCTACAGTAAATAAGCGGGTCTGGCAAAACACCAAGCTAACGGAGAAAACCAAACTGTACATCTATTGAGCCTGTGTCATCAGTACACTACTATATGGGAGCGAGACATGGACCACTTATACATCCCAAGAGCGCAAGCTTAACAGCTTCCATTTGAGATGCCTGCGTGGCATCCTTGGTTTAAATTGCAAGACAAAGTGCCTAATAGTGAGGTCCTAACGCGTGCCAATACCCAAAGCATGTTCTCAATTCTTAGTGAAAGACTGAGATGGCTAGGACATGTTAAAAGAATGAGCCCCGGCCGCATCCCTAAGGATCTCCTGTATGGTGAACTTACTTCAGGAAAGAGGAAAACAGGTCGCCCACGCGTGCGATTTAAAGATGTCTATCAAAGGGACATGAAAGCAGCCAAAATTCATACAAATGACTGGGAGTGTAAGGCAGAAGACCGATCTACGTGGCGCACAGTTGTCAAAGAGGGCGTCATAGTAGCCGAGGAGCGAAGAATGGAGGAGGCTGCAGACAGAAGAGCTATGAGAAAGGCCAAAACATTTGGAAGCACAGAACTCGTGTGTAAAAACTGTGGTAAAGACTGTCACTCAAGGATAGGACTTCATGGCCACTCGAGAAAATGCAACCCAACCCAACGGTGATGCACCATCATCTCGCGAGACGGAAGGATGTCGATTATATTAATTCTGAGTGTTAATAGCTTTTAGCTATAGTGAGTGTCTATATTCTATGATTTGGGGCTTCCACTTAAAGTGTTCCATTCAGCAACTCAAGGGTGCCCACTAATGGCTTCCCATATGTGAGACCACTTGATCAGTTACAGATGCTGTACATTTGTTACATGTTACAAGCCATAAATGCTAACAATTAATATAATTCCCATACTCAGCTTGAGAACAGCATCTCTAGAGCAGTAATTAAAACATGTTTAAGCAGAACAAACAATGAACCATAACAATAATTAATTGTACAATGTAATGAAACACCCCAACACTAAAATTTGAAATATTCAATGACATTTTAATTATAAATTAAAAAAACAATCCATAACATAATAGTGCATATTTCCCACTTGCGCAACAACAAAAATATTTGACGGTTCTTCTTCTACTTCTTTGTTCTCAATATTAAATATTGAGTTTTGCGCCAATTGGCCCGTGGTCTCCGACTTCAGCCTGCTGTATTTTCTGGATTTGCTTCCATAGCCTTTGGTCAGCCAAGACAGCAGTTGTTTTTTGGCAAAGGATGCAGCGTTCACATGCCACGGCTAAGGGTTCCACGCATTACCCCGCCGCTTTTCACCCATTTGGAGCTGGGTGGAACTCGGGGACGCCCTGTGCCCCAGGAACAAGTCCTTGGCTTCCCATGAATTCGAACTCGTGACCATTGGAACGACAGTCGAGCGCGCTTGCCACTCGACCACCACGGCCCCATTTGACAGTTAATTATGGTTAACTTGTTCTACACAGGGTCCTGTTGTTTATATAAATACACTTTCACTTTAAACATTTTAAAATTAACCATCAATTAATAGTTTTGCAATAGTAATATTCTAGTGAGAACTACAGCTCTAATAATATTAAAACATAGTTTGGCTGAACAGAAAATTTTCATGTAAATAATAATGCGATTAATAAACAGTTTGAAAGTGGGGGATGTTATAGAGGGGGCTACAAGAGAAGAGAATTGTCAAGGAATTAGCTGAATAAGGTTTTTGTTAATTTATTATCTCTACACTTAAAATCAATTAAATGCCTAAGTAAATGGCCAATTCTATAGACAAATATTACACTAATACTAATATGGTAAAAAGTTAACTGAATAACTTTTTCATGCTGCACCTTTCTGATTTAACAAAATAAATTTAAGTGCAGGGATTTGACAAAGTTACTGTTGATCAGGATACAAACAAGAATTGGATAAAAATTTTAGTTTAACTCTTAATGTGCCAGACGGTTTTTGGAAAACTTCCGCCCGTAAGAATTTCCCGAATTTCGATCAACTGGTTATGAAATTAAAAAAATTGCGTAAAATCCATTTATATTATTATTGTCATACTGACTTCATCTTTTAGGATAAGAATGGTTATTTTATGTATCCAAAAGATCGTATTGAGTTTAAAACTATTTTTACCAGTAGTTTAGTACTATTATTTTAATAATAAAGTATAGAAACATCACATCTTCAAAATAAAAAGAAAAGTAAAAACTTCCAAAACACTTTGCGAATCGAGCGAAACAGCCGCTATTGCTGGAAGTCGAATACACCCTTTTCACGAACTGAAGAGTTTTTATTTTCTGTAATTTGATTTCTAAAGAGAGTTCTATCGAGGTGCGATTAACCGCGCTTTGAAAATAACGATGAGGTGCGCATTGTCGCGCTTTAACACATTAAGAGTTTAACAAGTTCTTTTCATTTAAAAATTGTTATTAAACCATTTAGTCTAGCCTCTGAGCCAGTGATCCACCTGTGGAATTTGTCCCCCGAGTTGGACACAGCTGGGGAAGGAAAAGGGGGAGTGCCCTGAGATGGACACAGCTGGGGAAGGAAGGGTGGGGAGTGCCCTGAGTTGGACACAGCTGGGGAAGGAAAGTTGGGGAGTGCCCTGAGTTGGACACAGCTGGGGAAGGAAGGGTGGGGAGTGTCCTGGCACTGCACAGCAGATGGAACACGTTGCTCAGGTATTAGCCAAAGCTTTAAGTGAGTAATCTCAAGCTGTTAACTTTTTTACTAATCTTCTTCACCTAAATGGATATCTAGAACACTTTCATAATACAGAAAATAAATAAATTATTTTACAAATTTCTATCAAACATTTCTTTCAGAAGATTTATGCTTCCCATATACTGCATCTCATGTAATATGCTGGCCTCTCGCCATCTGAAATAGACAAAGAAAACTCTTGACCATCATAAGAGATTAAAAAGATTACTTCTGTAGCTTGGATACTAAACATGGTCCTGCTGTTGCAGTTAATGAGCTTTTTAGCATTGAGAGTCTACCAGTTATCATTGAATTAACCTGATAAACCTGGTATCATTGACTTAACTCAGAATATACCAGATATTATTCTTTTAACCCAACATAAATTAATTTAAATGAGTTACCTAAGATATTATGCATACCCCTTTCACACCTTCAATTTACCTATGTACATATTTCAAAACTTCTTTGACTTCACATGGCACTTACCTGTTTCTCACCTCCTTCCACCTTTTCATATGATTGAGTAACAACTGATCACATGGAAGTATAGTCTTGGGCTCCTGAAGATTAAAAATATCAATTGAAAGTAAGAGGATTCATTCCCTTGTTAAAACATTAAATAAACCTGTCAACTTTTTATTCAATCCTTTATATAAACTTGTGTCGTCTGCTTACTTGATTGCTTGTCGCAAAAACTTTGTATAGATTTTAACCCATTTCCCGGTATCCTATCGAGCTGAAATTTCACAGGCAGACTAGTGGCTTTGATAAAAATGATACATCAAAATTTCACATAGATCGATATGTACTATAGTTAAATTAATTAATGTTTTAGATCAACTCTATGTATCTCTAAGTAAAATGTAAATGTTTATGCTATTCTGCCTTATTATCGTTCATAATTTTACTACCCAAGTTTTAGTACTGCGATGGGTTCCCTGGTACCCCATTAAGAGCCATAGTTTTAATTAGTATTTGTGTTTTTATTTTACAGATCCTTTGTTGTTGAAAGTTTCTGACAAGTGTGTTGTGTTGTTGTGTCTAAGACATTGTTAAATTAATTTCTAGATCAAGGTTATATCATCAAGGAAAATAATATGGTTTTTGATGTATCTTTAACTTTAATGGGTTTAGGTTTTTATTTTCAGATTCAGGATACATGAGTTTATTTTTCAATCGTTTCCTTGTACCATCCACAGCACTCAAGTATAAGCATTTTATTTGTTATTAATTTTGTCCACTAAAGAAAATTTTGAAAAAACTAAATATTTACAGCGTTAAGATCCAATCTTTCATCTGGTTGGGGTACTGCTTCAGGGATCCTCAAATCATACAGACATCCATCTTCTGATTTAATAGCTTGTGGCATTTCATAAACATTAGGGTAAGCATCGTGACTTAGCTGAATTTAAATGATTCCAGTAGAGTTAATATTTGATAATTAATGCTTCTTTTAAAAAAAGGTGATTGCCTAATTTCACAAAGAATTGTGAAGAAAAAAACAAAATCTTTATTGATAATAGACAGAGCTTATTTCAATTATTCCATCATTTGTTAAGTAATCAAATAAAGTAAAGTCATTGCCTGCTTTATTTATAATTATAATGATTAATTAATTTATTAATGACAGAGTTTACTGGCTAATACTGAAGAAGTTTTCACAAATTAGGAAAGATGAACAATTCACACTGATGTTGATTAATGATATTTGCCTTTTAAAAAATTTAAGTTAAGTTTTAAATAGCTTTCTCACCCAAAAACATTTGTAATAAAACAAGATTTGAAGTTATAATACAGAAACAAAGAATATTAGGAAGTATGTTAAATAAATGAAATAATGACTTATATACCTCTTCATCTAACTTTGGTGAGGAAGGTCTCTCACCAAGTGTGCCCAATGTTTTGTCATGAGGTCGGTTTTGTAGCCAGGCTCTGCAAACAGGATACAGAGGCGTGTCTTCTGGAAACAGAGCCAGATCTACACTTCTGTCAAAAAGCTTCATGATGACTGTCTCTGAAATGTAGCCATTCCTAAAATGTGTTATAAAATAATAGAAACCTGCAGGAAATAATGCTTCCTTAGTATGTTTATATTACAACTATGACAAGTTTTGTGCTTCACCTCATTGATTACTAACAGATTTTAATGGACTAATTTCACACTTTTTCTTATTTAATGTAATTATTGTAGAGCTAGTACTGATAAAAAATATTGTTCAATTATTTGGAAAAAAATATAAGTGATTAATTTCTATTAATTATATATAGATTGCGTTAAGTTGCAATTCATGATTTCGCGATATCTGTTAAGTTGTGGTAATTCCATGGCTCCCAAATTTTGTGATGTAACACAGAAAGTTTGTTCTGCTATGCAAGAATTAAGGAAGAAAAACCTCTTTGTTTACTTATTGACTTCTAAAATAAATAATATCACAAGGGAAAAATATGTAAGTAACAAAAGATATAAATTATTAATAAATGGTGGAAAAAATATTAGAAATACTTTCTTAAATTTTAGTAGAATTTTAATTGATCAAATTAATTTTTATCGATTAAATTTTTTAACGATTAATCGATAATTTCTGCAGCCTTAAATTATTGTAATAGAAAAAAGTTGAATAAATGGGACAGGGGCCAGATTTTTCTAGATTGTCTCCGGTTGCTAAATAATCTAATCAATAAACATACAGCTATATTATGACATCAACTGTTGAAACCAAAATTATCACTTACATGCCATCTGCTAACAATTAATTTACTTTCATATCATATCTTTCTCTGACAAGCATTGCAGTAATTAACTAAATACCAGACACGCAACTTTCAGAACAAACCAACAGCCTTCAAACTAACATCCTTCCGGACACGTTCACACATTTCAAGAAAGGAATGCCAGACCATACGTACACCCTGTAATAAGAAAAAGACAAACTAATGGAAACATTGAAATGTTCACCATCTCATGCCTAAGGGATCAAAGATGATGTAAAGTATTTTCATAACAATCAACAAAAATAAAAATTAATAATTCGAAACTGTTTTTAAAAAGTTGAGAAAAATAATATTTTAACTGATTTTCGTTGAGCATTTACACAATGCCTTCAAAGTGATTATTTTTAATAGTTACTTAAATATATTTGAGGATGGATTTTTTTTTGGCAGCAACATTTTCAATGCTATAACTGATCAAATTCAGCATAGTTAGGCAATTTGATTTCTAACTTAAAAATACTAATGTACAACACAAACAGAAAATCTGTAATTTTAATTGTATCCTATAAACATCAAAGTGTGGAACAAAAACATAATGATAGATTAGCCCTACTAATGTAAACACATCCACAGGATTAAATAAAGGTAATTAGGGAAGGTGATCACCCCATCAGATTACTACTGTTCACTTACGTTGCTCATCAACACTTTCATAATCACTGGTGTCATCTCGTCTCTTTCGTTTTCGGCTTGTCTTGGAAGCTGATTTTCTTGGAGATGGTTTGCTGGGATACAATATAACGTATAATTTGGTGAGCATATTTGTTTTGAATGTTTTACATGAAATGCTTTGTGACATTATTAAACCACATTTTATTATGTCTGTTCTATAGTGATTGAGAAGTCAGTGAGGATCAAAACTTTCTTCAGACATGTACAAAAATATTAATTTATACTTAGACTTACAATAGATCACAATGTTTGCATGAATTTTAAAAAAAAATATATGAAGAAAGATTTATGTAAGAAAAAGATCAAAGCAATTTTAAATAATATGATGACTTCTTTTAAAGAGCTAATTGTCCATGCCAGTCCAGTATGCTCATCATCTTCAACTATTCACTTATTCCTCTTTAATGCTTCTTCGCCTTCACGGTCCCTGAATAATTTGGGAAGACTGTTCCATAATTAGGTGCAGCTGATTCAAAAGAACACATGCTAAGGGACTACTTCCTGTGTCCATCCACCCCAGAAACTTTCAGAAGGGACTGCATAGGGGGAATGCAGCCTGTAGTGATACATGCTTTTAAGTCAATTCTTTCAAATTTAATTCTTTTACAAAACTGTCAAAGCTCTCTCCTTCACTTTGCTTTCTCCAGAAAAACACATGCATCTTGATTGTTATGTTTTTTCTAGGAAGGCAATAATTAACAAATTTCCTCAAAATGCACTTGACATAATTGAAACATCGCATCCAGGCAAAACAGCGACTGTCAAAACAGCGACCGTGTCAAAACAGCGACGGTCAAAATAGCGACTTTTTTCTTTTGCTTGTGATAATGCAGGTTTTTTGTAGAGAAGGGACAACATAAAATTTAAAATAATCAACTGGAGGTGTGTATAAATAAATGTTGGTGTGGTGTTTTAAAGAGTCAAGAGTGTATACACAGTTTAAGGGCACATTTTAAAAAAAATTCAAAAATAAAATTATAACTGTTATTACTTTAGTCATATATATTGTGCAGAAAGCTTGATAGAGACTAGCAAACATAGATTCAGTCGATTTATTGGGGGGGGATTGTGGTGGGAGGGGCAGAGACAGTTTGACTACAGAACTTTTTGATCCTCGGATGTTTCGACCCTTGTTTTTACTTCGCAAAAAATTGTTTTTTTTTCTTCTAGTTTTTAAAAATAAAAATAATATGGTTTAATATTAGATCCTTCCAAATCTATCCAACTCCTTCACCACTCCAATCCGATATAATTGGATAATAAAAAGGCAATGTGCTCAGATAATCCTTTTTAAGGTACCTACATTCTTTAACTTTCAGCCCACAATCTCTTTGTTTACCTTCTCCATAACAGGCGGTCCGTGGTCGCCACTTTGTCTAGCCTTTGTAACATGCCATTGTGTAACCACCGGACAGTCGACCACTTGCCGTTTCGACAAGGGGGCTTTAATTTTTAAAAAATCTGGCAGGGCAAACATTATAAACGCCGCAGTATTTTCACCTTCATGATCGCCATACAATGTAACCTAGCCACCATCCATGCACCTCATTTTACACACTATCCAAATAATCCAACGGCATTTTTCCAGTAACAAACTATTGTGAACTATAATGCATTACAAACTTTTATTCATCCTATCAATGCATTCGTCATACTCATAAACTAAGACGAAAATAAACTGAACAAAATGTCAACAACAATTAAGGAACGTTCTGTTAGGTCATACGGGCCCAGCTGCTTGAACGATATTGTCCACTACGCGGTGTTAGTAACTATTTAATGTATTAACTTTATATACTGACAACTTTGTACATCTTATTACAATTAAGTTTTTATGCTAGGTAGGTCTACAAAGAAACATAAGTGAATGAAAGGGCGCAGGTTTGTGGTGGTTTCAGTGCTGCGAGGTTTGCCATTTATGTCAACACCTTAATAACAAATTGGTTGTTTTTTTTTTTTAATTTCATTAACTGATTTTGATTTTACGATTAAAAGTGTAAAACCGCTGGGAAAAATATTTTTTAAAAACTAAAGATAAATGTGGTCCTTTCTAAGTATGTTTGGCATGGGAGTGGAGGGAAGATTGACTTTTATGTTATAGGGTAATGTATACCTATGGTTGTGGCGATTGTTATGAGAAGGTAAATAATGAAATGAGAGTCAGAATAAATTTAGGTATCTTTACAAAGGACTATCGGACCACGTGCATTTTTATAGTCCTATTACATCGCCACTTTGACCGAGGTGAAGAGATCAATTGAAGTCTACCAAGACCAGGCACTGTTCGTTGGCTGGCCCATGTTACATCAGGATATGTTACGAGGGCTGTTACAGGTTTTATTTTTTCTCTATGCATTTATGTAGTTTTTTCACTTGGGGTCCTTGGATAAGTTTAGAAAATGAAAAAGGGGTCTATGTGTCAAAAAGTTGAGAACCACTGTTAGGTTTACGGTTGGACCAGAATAGCTTTGTGGTGAAGTCGCTGTTTTGATACAGTCGCTGTTTTGATACAGTCGCTGTTTTGAAGTCGCTGTTTTGAACCCGTGCCTTGAAACATGCACTTGTGTCAAATTCTTCTTCATTTCATTGTAATGCATTAAAAATATTTTAAAAAACTTTGCTGCATTTTGGCCTATCACATGCAGTTAAGTTATACTCTGAACTTCTTTACTTTTGGTTTAAAGTCCAATATCTTTTATAGTTTAAATGATTGCTTGAATCTCTCACTGATTCACAGCATTTCTGTGTAGTTTCAACAGTTTTGGTGGGTGGCATTGGTCAAACTGTCATCATGTAATAGTAGTGTGGCAACAGCTTAAATTATTCCTCTTTCTCTACACATTATAAAGTCAGTATAAGTCTATCTGACAAAACAAGCACAGCATAAACTGTTTAAATAAACACAGCCACTCAGGTCATGCTCAAACAATGTGATCAGAAAAACATGTCTTACTATTATAGACCACATGTCTTACTATTATAGACCACATGTCTTACTATTATAGACCACATGTCTTACTATTATAGACCACATGTCACTGTTTCACATTATAATATAACAAGGTTATTAGCCAGGGGCAGATTAAGACTGCACAGGGCCCCTGGCTGCGATTCTAATGGCGGCCCTATCCAGCCAGTTTCCCCTTAAATAAAATGATTGCTAGCAGCTAATATAAGACTGTAACCAAATAGTCCATTGGTTCCTTGATCACGCTTTGTCTGTACTACAGGAACGGTCTTCCGAGCCAAAAATATTAATCATGAAAAAAAAAAGGGACACAAAGGAATAACCGTTTGAAGTGTTTGCCGGTATACTAAAATTGAGTCTAAAAAGACAAAAAAAAATAATAATTTAACCACTGGGAATTAATCCCTACATCACTTGCACCACAAACCTACACACTTCCATACAACCAGGACAGCTCGACAGAAAATGTAAATTTAATAAAGAAAATATAAACAATACTTACTCACACTGAACCTATCAAATCAGGTTTTTCAATTACAGTCGAAACCGCTTAAGTCGACGGCGTTGGGGTATGAAAAATGGCATCGACATAACCGATGATCGAGTTAAAGCGAAAACCAATATGGCGGCAAAATATTAACATGCGCTTGAAATTTCTTTATGTACGTGTTGTGCGTTAATTAGTGATGGGACGATTAATCAGAATCGCATCGGAATATCGGGACCCTATTTCTTCACTCTTTCTTAAGGTTGTTAAGACCGCTCGTTTTTAAAGACCGTTTAAGTTTAAATATAACGCCGTTTTGCGGTGATTCCCAGATTGAGCGATACTGTGCCTTCGAAGCCACTTGCTTGATTTTCCTTACAAGCTACACAAATAAGTAACCTACACATCCCCTCATTGTCCCCGAACCATTCTCTTCCTAATCATCTTCTTTGGGTCCGTCCCCTCAGCTTACAATGGACTCAGAATGGTCTATCGTGACCTATATATGACTCATGACAAAGCGAACTCTTCTCTATATAAACGTACACAAATAAATTAGGTACTCCTTTTGAACTTTTGAACCTTCAACTTTGACATATTTTAATTAATTCTAACCAATAGTTAAATGGCTTTTGCACACGGCCACTTCTTATGAATGAAACAATGAGAACAAAGCAGTAGTACAGTACATGTAATANTAGTCAAAATGAGGTTGAAGGATGAATGGTTGCCAATGACAACAAGTCTGCACACGGTACATTTTATTATTCCATACGATCCCCTCAGCTTACAATGGACTTAGAATTCCTTCGGTAACTTGATGCTAATAGGACTAACCAACAACAATGGTGTGGGAGATTGAGAGTGGGGGTGGGTAAACTGTCTGTAGTCTGAGTCTGTTATATTATATATTTTAAAATCTGGGGAGCCTTGTTTACAGTAAGCAGCCTATGATTTTGGTATCGTCCCATCACTAGCGTTAATAAATGATAATGTTCATGCACGTGTTTTTGGAGTTTTTTTAACACAACAGCATTGCCGTTATTTGTTTGATGAAGCTATCGGCATGCTATAAAATTGTACATACATGTTTGCTAACAACAAAAGGTATATGTGCACCCTTGGTTATAAAAAAATCATAGCTAACATTTTCAAAAGCTGGCGATTGGTCATGGGGATCGAGATAACCAATGTTAAGTGGCAAATTTGACCCTTTTTTGTGCTCGTGTTATGAGGTTTCGGCGACTTAAAAAAATCGAATTAAACGACGAGAAAATGCTAAGACAAAGAGAGAATTTGGCGGTTCCAATAAAAAAACGTCGACATAATAGGGTGGTCGAGCTAACCGAGCTCGAGGTAAGTGGGTTCGACTGTATTAAGACTATTGGGTCAGAATAGCGATCAAATTTTATTGATTTATTTAGTTTATGATATTTTCAAGGATTTATGCAAGCAATAGTCCATCTTTATTATAAAATATACTAAGTTTGGGGGCCCCTGGGTTTAGTCTGATTGCAGTTTTATAAAGAGTTTTCTTTGTTTATCTTGTAATGTTTTTACTTTTGAGTATTTTCTGACTACTGATTACATGTAATACTAGTTTGTAGCAATTAAATACAATCTTAGATATACAGACGCTCCTTCTATGCAGAAGATAATTGCGTCCACAGACCATGAGAGATGATCTGTTGGCAAGTGATGCAGCTGTCACAGGCCACGGCTATAGGGGTTCCACGCATTACCCCAGCCGCCTAACTATTGTCTAGTTAGGTACCCATTCGGAGCTGGGTGACTCGGGGACTCCTCAGGCCGCGAGAACAAATCCTCACCTTCGTGTGGATTCGAACCCGTGACCATCGGTATGACAGTCGAGAGCGCTACCTCTCGACCACCACGTCCCACTGCGAAATAAGGTAGATGTCTATGCAGAACATTAATGGAAACTACCTTCCAGATTCTGTTAAGGGAGCACTGCTTTCACCTTCACTTGTTTCATGGCTGAAAATAGTCAACATTATATGTTCATTGTTTTACTTGTAACTTATGCTCTAACAGGGTTCATAGAAAATTGAGAAAACAATTAAATAGGTGATACATCGTATAAAATGGGACACCTTTAATGCTTATAATTTAAATAAATTTAAAACTAACACAAGGTAGGGGAAGTCTAATAAAATAAACAAACATATTACATGTATAATGTATAGTCAGAAACTTTTGTACATTTCATATGTTGTACTAACAAACCAGAGACCTGACTTTTTTCTTTTTTGTGTGTTCTTTTTTCAGACTTTCTCCAACCTTTTACTTTTTAATCTTAAAATTTTAATATAACAATGGTATTTCATTTATGAATGATTTTTAATATACGTAAATGTTTTAATATTCTGCTATTTTATTTATACTCTACTGCTACTATTATTAACCTAGCCCAGGGGTGTGCCACGGACATGAAATAGTGCGGCCGTGGAAATTCATTTAAATTATAATAATCTGCGCTGTCAAATTTTTGCAATATATTAGGTAAAGTTGTAAACTAAATATTGAATATTCATTTCCACTCTTAAGCACATATTATTGCAAAACAAATTACGACTCAGGCAGCTGTAGAGTTAGCTGCAGTATTTAGCGCTCATAGACATTGTAATAGCTCTTGCTGCGATGGTGTTAGGCTGCAGCCGTTGCTAATGAGGGCATGCCATGAGGTTTAGCAATGTTTTTGTTTTTAATAAAGCACTGTGTTTGCCTTCAATACACTATGAATATGTCATTATTATCTTGTGTTGACTATTACCAGAGGTTAATTTTTTATTATGACCGTTCCGATTTTCCAGTGAAAATTTTTTGAGGGCTGTTGCAAAAGTAATTTTTTTATGTGGCCAGCAATAGCCCAAAGGTTGCGCACCCCTGACCTAGCCACAAGGCATAATACCAAATCAGACAAGTAAATTCTAGATATTTATTACTCTGACAATTCTTTACATCAAAGAACTGTCACAATTGAACTGCTCAACTATTAACTACATCCAATGCATCTAAACACCTGAGACACTAAATGACTTTTTTAAAATTAGGAGACTTAAATAAATGAGAACAATATTATTCATTTGTCAATTATAAATATAATATAAGGGAAAAAATAGTAACATAATAAGGTAAACAAGAAGTACATATACAAACCTTTCCTCTTTTCTGTCAACCAAATGTTGAAGAGTTGCATCCAATCTGATTCTTGCAGAATTTACTTCAGCTGAAATTTTAGAAATGCTTCTTTTTATATATATAAAAAAGAAATTAATTTTCAGATAGAGATAAGAATGCTATCTGGTTGCACCCTGTTTTAAACTTTGAAAGGAAAAAATTATGTGCAATAATATTAATTATTAATTACAAGTGAAATCTGTCAGTAAATGTGAAGGATTCATGAAAAGTTTTTGAAATGTTTTATATATACTCTATTTGAAAAACATGTAGGACAAACCAATGGTTACGTCACACTGTTAAGGATTGTCATTTAATTGATGTTTTGCAGTTGAGTCCAGCTCCCAACCATGATGTTGTTGGATGTACTCTTCTTGACCATCCATTGTCTTTTTACACTATTCACTTATTCTTTATCTATCAAAACTAACCAGTTTTGCAATGCTACACAGCACATCAAAAAATTGCTAATATCACTTGCACAAAGTTTGATCTTGTACACAAAATTATGATTAAATGGTAGTAATATTTAAAGACTTTTCTTTAGTGGAACTTTGTCTATTTGCAAGTAACAGGGAATCTGCATATAAAATCAGGAATACCATAGTTTTATCAAGATAATCAAGACATGCAGAAACATGTGTTTTTCCCCCTGAGAAGGCACAGGTTATTTTTGGCAAAAACAGTTGACTAGCTGCAGTTCTTCACTGACAGGCCATTTTTACTATTTTTTACTGGAGCAAAATTGCTATTCCCAGTGTACAGATTTCGGCATAGAAAATGATTGCAAACACATGCTTTAGATGGCAGACATAAACTTTTTTTAAAAACAATCTTGACATTGTTTAGTCACTTTTCATCACAGTCATGACAATTCACTGACCAAGCAAAGGTGGGACTGTGATTCCATAGCTTTCAAGTCATGATGTGTCTTTATGTCCTTTTGACACTATTTATGAGAATTGGTGTCAAAATGCTGACAAAATCTGATCTTTTACAGACGCTCCTTCTTTACAGAAGATTATTGTGTCCTACAGTGAGGAGCATATGAACTATGAACCTGTATAATGGTCCATTGCTAAGAGACCTGCAGTTTTGAGCTGCTGATATAGCTATTGGAAATCATATGCAAGCTGTCACAAGGACAAAATCTAATTACCATAAAGGCATACATCTTGTAAAAGCATGGATCAGTAAAGCGCATGCTCAGTATGTTGGTGGAAATGTGCATTTGTTTAAAAGGGTTGTGAAAATAATTTCAGATTGCCATTATCTAAACATGATTGAAATCCTTAGATTTGTATTTGCTCCTGGACTCCCACTGTTCTGGAATCAAGTTAATTAATAAGATGGCAAAAATTTGTCATGACAGCATTGGTAGACACTAGGTGATGGGACGATTAATTGGAATTGTATCGAAATTATTTGAAACATTGGGATGTTTCCAAATCTTTCCGAATCTGTCTCCAAGCTGAATAACTCAGACCTGATTCCGATACCAAAACGATTCTTAACTGATAAACTACCATTAACTACTCGTTATTTATTATTATTTTGAACTCAATACTACATTTGTATCAATAAAATGGAATAATTGATAGATGTGTTTATATAAAAATAAAACCTCCCCAATACATTGTTATCTTAGCATATTGATTATTGTAACGAAGTGATTATTCGCACGGTTTTGGCCGTGGGAATAATTTCAAATATTATTGGCACGGGTCGTGCGCACATGCATACTCTAGCGGCTGATCACATTGAAAAACAAAATAATAGCCCTTTTCACTCAATTTAGGCTAAAATGTGTAGTGCATATATGTTAATAGTACTTATATTTATATATTAATAGTACTAATACTAATTAAAATTTCATGATTACTGAAATTTTAAAGTAGCGCTACAATAAAAATTCATTGATGTCCAATAAATGTTAATTAAATATAATTTTAAAATAACACATGTTTACATCAGCTTCTCCAGCTGAGTGGTTAGTAACTAGGAAAAGTAACATTATTGGTAATCAGATCGAAACCTGATGTAGTCACACTTTTTTTGTTTTGTTTTTGTTGTGTTGTTGTTTTATAACAACAGAGAGGATGCTCGCAAACAGTCAAGCAGGCTTATTTCCAGAGAAAAATTATTATTCCCCCCACCCATGCCTGTGTTATTCAGTGTTATCTAATCTGTAAGTCACTGATACACCCACTGTTAAGCTTATACTTTCACTTTTGCATACATTAAAATACAAAACTGAGTGCACTGGAACAGTCAATAATAGTTTTATAACAGCTGAATCCATAGTGACCATAGTATTAATAATGACACTAAACCTAACCCTAACTACTCAATTATAACTAAACTTTGAATGATTATTAAATTAATTAATCAATGATTAATCATTAATTAATGAGCGGTATGCAGGTCCGCTCAGACATTCTTGCTAAACTAAAATTGATACTAAATACTATTACTATCATTGATAGCCAATATAAGTATTATAAGACTTCATCCAGTCACTTTAAAAGGCGGTTTAACACTTGGAAATTATCCGCGCGGTTTTCCGTGCAAATAAAGTTGGATATTTTTTGTTCAATATCTAATATTCAGTCATAATTTGAATTCACTAAGTCACAGTGTCTGTCAAGTTGAGTCAATGTTAGTATCAAAATTTTGTCGTAATTTATATAACTTAATAAATATTAACGGTAATTGAAATAACTCTTTACTCAGAAAAATCAAGTTTAAATATAATCTTTGGTGTTACTATTCTATTCAATATCATTAAACTTACTAAACCTATTAGTAACTGCGATCACTTCTTATCAGTTCAATATATAATTATATTTAAGCAGTACGTTGTATTTAGGATAAATTGATTTAAAAAAGACATTTCCGACAACCCCGTTTTTATTTTGAAAGGGGGATGACTCGGGATATTGTTCCTATTTCCATCTTCAAGTCCTAAAAGTTTGGGGAGTCATAACTTTTTTCAGCCAAAACCAATTTTAAAGAAATAAAGTTATTCAGGTTTTAAAATGAAATCAAAATTAAAATGGGGAATATTTAACCTTTAGATTTAGATGGTACCGGTTAAGATAAAGTTTATTTTAACATTTATTTCATACCCTTTGCAATAGATTTATAGTGTGCCGGTGCAGAGATCGAACTCGCGGTAAAAAGAGCATCAAAATACTAAGCAATTATGCGGTAATCGTCACTAATGAAGAAGAGCTCTCTATTTTGAAAAATGTGACATAGAACGCAAAAGTAACGCTATCACCGCAAAACCATAAAAATCATGTTAAGCCTGGTCCCTTCTGGAACTCAGGACGTGTTAGCGCATTTTCGTATTATGTATCAGTACTTATGTTAGATATCAGCATTATGTAGTTATCAGTAATTGTGTTTAGATTTTAGACATATTTTTATGAATTTTCTTGTGTAATGAATATACCTGACATTTTTAAAATTTAAAAGTCATTTCTTTACATTTTAAAAATGTTTATTTTCTCTTTAATCCAACTACAAGTCACCACAAATGATGACGTAAAACTCTCTAAACTTTTACACATATTCTAATGACGTCAACAAAAAAAAAAAAAAAAAAACTAATTTTTTTGCACGCCTTCGCACCACTCTTGAATGCCTGAAAAATGATGTATTCGACTTCCGGCAATGGCGGCCGTTCCCTTTCGCCAGTGTTACCTCTCGATTCGCAAAGTTTTTTGGTAGTTTTAACGGGGTTTTTTAACGGATCGAGTAACTGAGTGTTGATGCACAAATGGCAGGTCAGGACATACAAAAAACATATATACATCAAGGGTCTAGGACTTATGGATGCTGTGATCAAAGGTGATGACAGACGGACGGACAAAACGGGTGCAATAGCGCATTCGACTTCTCGAAAATGCGCTAACAAAAAACGCCATGACAGTTTTTGCATGAATTTACGACATGCGCAGAAAGATGCGCGAACGAGTACCTAATATAACATTTGTTTTATTTGCACAGGCTATTATTAATATTTATTTGACTCAATAAAATAAACAATTACATTTACATTGTACATCAATTAACAGTAGTCAGCGGCCTAAGGCTAAGGCTTAAGGGCTAGGCCTAAAACTTAAATCAGTGTAAAAGTAAAGCTTAAGTTTAAGACTTAAGTGGCAAGTAAATAAACCCCTTTTATGCTGGGGACTCCAGAGGATTAGAAACCTCAAACTCTTGTATACTATACAAGGGCTCTAGCCTATTAAATAAAATTACGGTAATTTCTTATTTTAGCGCAAATTATTTTTGTATAGCAAAAAAATAAACTCTCTTACTTTTAATAATTTAAACACATTCAATAAGTAATAAAAGAAGTATTTAATGATAATATATTTGGTTTTTATGTGTTTTGATGACTTTAAAGGGGTTTTGATCTTAAAAACTGGTTTTAAAATCAGAATTCTAGCAGAAATCGTTGTTTGTTTATGGTTTTAACCACATTTGGCCAGATAGTTTCACGGCCTCAGGCCAAACTAAATCTTCATGTTAGCAGTAACCTAAATACCAATCTGATTCAGTGGCGTCACTTGACGGTAAAGTAATTTACCCAAATGAATTTCCGAGTTCCCCACAGCCACAATTAATTATGTAATATAAAATTAGTTCTTGGGAAATAAGCCTGTTGAAGGTAAGTTGTATAAAATTGATAATATAATGATAAAGATATCTTTTTTAATGTTTTTCTTGACACCTTTAATATTTAATGGTTGTTAAATAATGACACTTATGGGGCTGTACACTGTACATAGATGACGTCAATTACCTTGGGGGACGGGTTTCACACAATTGTGACGAGGTGGGGGGGGGTAGTTTAAGCCTGTTGAAGGTAAGTTTNCGAACATAAATGACGTCAAGTACCTGGGGGAAGGAGGGCGTTCACACATATGTGGCGATGGGGGATGGGATTGCGTCCAAGGTAGACCTATTGCAAGGCTGTGAATTGCCCGGGCCCAATCTGGGTAAGGATAATGAATTAATCAGGCTAATACGAGAAAACTAAGATAAGCGGGGCCTATGAAAGTATGGGGCCTATGAAAGTATGGGACCTATAGCGGGCGCATAGGTTTGAAGTGAAATAAGACCGGCCCTGGTGACGTCACATCAAAACGCTCAACTTTAAATGAAAGTTGCACTTGATTGCTCACAATTCATCTAATGACTTTTTAAATGGCCTCACACGTTTTGCCTCGGACGTTCGCGTGGACAGGAGTATCGGTTCCGACACTTTAATCAAAGTCCGACAAGGTGACCTTACGCACGACATGAAAGTGCAGCCTTACTTAAATAACAATAACGTGATTTGAAACATGCTCAGAAAATTCGGCTTTCATTGGTGTGTGGGGAGGGAAAGTTTTATAACTTAAGATTTCAGGGGGTGGGGGATAACTTTTTGTGACGACGTGTGACGAGGAGGGGACGGTAAGAAATTAGACTAAATTGCGTGACATAATTTAGGGACGGCCTCCTTAAAGTCGTTGGAATTGGATTTTCTCCCCCCCCCTCTTCCATTAAAAACAAAAAGAAAAGCGATGATTGCTTTGAAGAATGGTATGGGGATGGGGAGAGAGAGGGATACGAAAACGTTCCTCGCTGACACTCGCGAGCAAAATATTTGCCATGAACCAGTGCAGTGGTCCTCAACCTTTTTATCACCACGAACCTCTTTTTGACAATTGGCATGTTTAAATTATAAACCCAATACAACTAAATGAAAAAAATGTAAAATATAAACAAACTAGATACGACCCGTAGCATACGCCGCAACTTGCTCATTATAGATTGGGCAAAGAACGGGGGCGGGGGGACATCCGACACAAACAAGCAGCACGAATTAATGAAAAAAATCGAGTAATTGTGGAGACAGGCGAACTGTGTTTGAGTTTGTTGTTATTGACCACCACCCTTAACTACAATTCCTTGTCAACCATAAACTGTGTTTGGCCGACACGAGCGAGGATATTTCATCGTGGTATAACTATAATATAGCTGTATTAATGAGTAAGAGTGTTCTTTTGTAGAGTTTGGAAAGCATTTACTAACACTAGTTGGCATCCTTCGGTCTCGCAAGACGATGGTGCGTCACCGTTGGGTTTGGTTGAATTTTCTCGTGCGGCTGTGCAGTCCTATCCTTGAGTAACAGTAACAGTCTTTACCACACGTTTTGCACACGAGTTATGTGCTTCCAAATATTTTGGCCTTTCTCCTAGCTCTTCTGTCTGCAGCCTCCTCCATCCTTCGCTCCTCGGCTACTATGACGCCCTTATTTACAAATGTGCGCCACGTAGGTCACAATATTGCCTTCACTCCCAGTCAATTATGCATATTCTGGCTGCTTTCATGTCCTTTGGCAAACGTCTTTAAATCGCGGACGTTGGCGACCTGTCTTCCTCTTTCCCGATGCCAGTTCTCCATACAGGAGGTTCTAGGGACGCGACCAGGGCTAATTCTTTTTACATGTCCTAGCCACCTCAGGCGTCTTTCACTAAGGATTTAAAACATGCTTTGGGTATTGGCCCGCATCAGTACATCACTATTTGGCAATGCAAATGATGCGACGCAGGCACCTCAAGTGGAAGCTATTAAGCTTGAATTCATGGGATATAAGTGGTCCATGTCAGCTGACTGATGACACTGTCAGTATAGTTTTTTACGTTATTCTATAGCTTGGTGTTTTGCCAGGCCCGATTCCACACGGTGACGTCTTACCCACCTTACAGTGTTAGTTCACTAACAATTTATCAAAGAAAACGTTTGGTTTGAAATATATGCTATATGTGCTATCCGTTTAACTTAAAAAAAGCTTTGAAAAACTGAAAGGAGGTAATAAGAATAAGAGGTGGTGCTTCAGATCTGCGGAAAGAGGCTAAATTGGGATCGGACGCCAACGTACTTGGGAATAAAGCTGGACCAGAAGCTCCAGATGCATAACCATGTCTGTGAATTATGCGCCAAAACCACAGCAAAACTGTCCCTGGTGAAGAAGCGAGCTAGCACAAGTTGGGGTGCAGACGCAAGACTACTAAGAGCTCTCTATCTTGGTAGTCTGAGAAGTGCTATTGACTACAGCATCCCGGTCCAGGCCTTTGCGAGCCGTACGGCTCTAGAAGGACGGGACCGATTACAGAACCAAGCTCTACGGTTCATTTGCGGGGCATTACGTACCACACCCACCGCTGTGGTAGTAATTATGGCAAACATAGAACCCCTGACGATAAGACGAGAAAAAGCGATTATGACCACGGTTGAGCGATACCGTAGGTTGGAGCATGGCGAACCCTGCTATCAATTACAAGCCCGCTGGGTTAAGAGGACAAGACTGGAGCATAAAATAAAGAAGAGTCGATTTATAAAAATTGATGTACAAAAATTCAGGGACGCTGTTATATATTTTTTATGGAACGGGGTGGTATAACTTAAAGGTTTGGGAACCACTTGTACGAGATAGTGTGTATATGACGTCTCGGGGTTTTAGACACCCCCCCCCNTGGCATTGACGTATTTTCCTGTTTAAGGATATGTCAATGTAACACTTAACAAAAAAATACATCTCCACTGTTTTATTTTTAAAATTTAAATAAGTATATGATTATATTTTTAATACAATTTTCTAATAAATATTTTTAAAATTATTTATCCAAGCGAGTGCCGCCTTCTCAACTATGCTTGATGAACCAAAATATCCCACTGGGCAACACAAAAAATAATAACTTTTAAGAAAAAAGTTTTCTCCATTGGCATGCAACAATGGCGCCGTAAATCACAGAAGATGCGTGAAATATACAATTTTTTATTTCGTATAAATTATAAAACAGTAGTTTAACTGGAATAAAAATATAATATTTTAATGTAAAAATATATTTCATAGTAGGTACTTCGACAAACGTTCGCGCATCGATCTAGTAAGTTAAGTTTATTTTTTTAATTTTAAACTACTCGAAAAATAATTTGCGCTAAAATAAGAAATTACCTAAAATTACAACTTAAAAAAAGTCTTTAGTACTCATTATTAGTAAAAAAAATAAAATAAAAAATAAATACAATTAAATTAGGCCGAGTCTTTTCTTGATTGTTGCCTTTGGCCTTTACTTTACAATGATTAACAATGAGACACTACAATTACTTTACCTTGTTTCCCTTTACTTGCCATTCAGATTTAATTATTCATACGATTTTTAATTAAATAAAAAGTACAAAAAGCCAAAGTTGTATTGGGGCTTAAGTTGTTATTAATAATATTTTTCCGTCTTTATTTTATTCTTTATCAAGATCCCATTGTAGTTGTGGTAGTCCTACTTTGTAATATCCGCCATTTTGATCGTTTCATTGTATTCATGTCCGCTAGTGTAATTATATTTTCGCTTCCATTAATGAAAAGATATTAAAAAATAGATGTAAACCATATTTCATCTATTATAGTTACAGACGCTACTTTCATAATGAAGATTAATTTATTGCGTCATCCATTGTTTGTCTAAGCTTGCATTATTATTAGAGTTTTAAATGCTTATAGTTTTTTGGTATTTCCATGGTTTGATCAGGCAACCGTTTAATGCCCGAATCCCAAATTTGCCCCACACTCACACTGAAGACCACTGAAGTCAGAAGGTGCATATTAGGCGTATAAAATAATAATAATATAAATTTTCCACTAGAATTTCTAGTTCACATCTCACAAAAGCAAGGTAGCATTTTAGCTTTCTATTCTTATAACATTTTGAAGTGGGGAATTTCTCATTGTGAATTTTTAATTTTTTTATGACTCCGAAATATTTTGCCTCTTAAGTTTGGATCGGTTGCTTACAATGAATAGCAGTATTTGCATTTATTAAATTTATTTGTTTCTTTTTCGTTTTCACCAGATTGTTAACAATGGACACTTTTCTGGATGGAAAGACATACTCTAATTAGTTTAACATGTTTTAATCCATCTTTTGTAATATTTTGCTGTCTTTTTCTGATTAAAATTTTCCTAAAGATTATAAAATTATTAACAAGTAACTTTTCTTCCTGGTGAGATACTGTTGGGTGAAACACTTCATTGTGTAAGTTGGGCAGAGTATGGGGCCTGTGCAGTTCCTTGTGGAACTCCTGAATTAGTTTTTATTGGTGCTGATTTAGATCAATAAATAAATTAATATAGTTTTCTCTCTACCTAAATGGAAATCTGGGATTCAATGATGTATGGCAGAGATCCCTTTAATATGTGCGGCTGTGCGGTAGCGCATTCAGGGCCCTATCTGACCGGCGCCACGCTGCAGTTTAGCATACCGCGCAGCCAATGTAAAATATTGCAAAAAAAAAAAAAATAATAAATAAATAAAAGATAAAAAATTGATGCTTTGCAACTTTTCATTCGAGTTTTGTTTACTTTGCACACGAACCAACGAATCTTAGTGGAAACATTGGTTCCCAACCTTTTTATCGCAGTGTATCGTTCAAAATTTAATAATTTTACTGCAGCCCACAGCCAGAGGGAGGTTGGGGTGGACGTTGATTGTTTCTAGTTAAGATTTAATAATTTTATTTAATTATATTTAAACAAAAACATGTATTCAAAATAAACCACAATATCGCCAAAAATTAATATAATTAAGTGATTTGACATTTTTAACTCAATGAAACGCCAAATCATTGACAACCCTGAACCTTTTCCTCCCTCAGCAACGACATGGTTTCATCTGAGGGTAATAGGGGACAGTGACCCTAACATTGCCCTGCCTATAATCAGGCCCAGTTTGTTCGGTTGTTTCGGGGTGGTTGGTGTCACAACAGAATACCCCGCTTAACAAAAATGGAATGTCGTAAATTAATAAAAGGTTTTAAGTGCTATGGTGGCAATCTCAAGAATTTTCGCCAAGACTTTAATGCAGCGCACCGGCAGAGTAGTTGTTACGAATGCAGTTTTAGGACCGCCGTCAGTTGCAATCTCCAGGAGTTGATTTTCTCCTTACATAGACATGCTAGATTCGCCTGGTCTGTTGTCAAATGGTTCGCGCATCCATTCCATAATATTTAATGTTCTTTTAGGTTGGGAAGTAGCACTTTGAGCAAATGATCGTACAACAGCTGGAAGAATGAATGCCCAGACAAATTCTCACCTGAAATACCAGCTTAAGTTTGAAACATGTTCAAAATACTCTATTCACGCACCATCACCCCAACTCCAGTTTAGCTTAAATTTGATGTGGTTAATAACATAAAAGACACATGTAGCCATCCAGTGACGCGAACAAATCTGATCCTGTGGTATTGTTTGGCAAAGAAGAAGAACATCCTCATGCTTTAGATATTGCGCACGTAAGTCATAGCGTATTTGTCGGTATCTGTAAAGCAGTGGTCCCCCACCCCTGGGCCGCGGACAGGTACAGGGGCGTGGAACAAATGTTACCGGACTGCCAAAGGAACATTACATTATTTACATTTTATTTACAGTTGTGTTTTTCTCACTGGATCGTCCGTCTTTCCATAACGGAGTCAAAAGCTTTTAGCTCATTTTGGCGGCACGTTGTCAATTATTCCGCTCTATTTTTCCGCTCTTTTGCGCCTGAGGATGAATCTACGCATTATATAATTCACATTATAATGGCAAGCCGAAAACGACAACGAAATGAACTGACATAAGCAGCACACTTCGGGTGTCATTGTCTCATATTACCATCAGACTGAACCGTCTCGTTGCAGAGAAACAAGCTCAAGTTTCTCATTGATTTAAAGTTCTAGCAAGTTAAAATATTAAATAATGTTTAATTTATTTTTGGTTTGATTGTATTTTCTTTTTAAAGGCATGTATCAAACTTTAGTCGGTCCACGGTGTAAAAAAGTTTGGGGACCAATGTCGTAGCTAGAGGAGGGGGATGGGGGCGGTCCGCCCAGGGAGGCATACATTTTTTTCTTGATTGTTATAACTAACGCAAGCTCGTTAAAAATTTAAGTTCGCTCAAATAAGTTATCGATTTGCTTGGAAAAATCAATCAGTTATATTAATAGTTATATCAAAACAAAAACACGTCACCTTAGTTTTTTCGGGGAATTTCCACATGCTCAGATTGATTCGCGAACTTGCAAACTTGTGTATTTAGTTGCAAGTAGTAATTTATGTTACTGTTTCAGTTTTCATAATAGCTGTGTAAGGGAAGGGAATTATTAAATTTATTTCGTTTTTATTGCATTAAAATACTATAAATTAAAATACGGTTATTTATTAAAATGTTACGCCTATCCAATTAAAGTAATGTGCAAAAAATGTTAATTATGACCAGATTTTGAAAATATTCAAATTTCTCCGTTAATTAACACCGCAATAGACATACACACTTAAAATTGACATCTGAAGAAGTTACTAGTAAAACGAGATCAAATGCTGGAATTCTACTTCATTCTATTCAAACTTTTCCTTTTTTATGCTTTATGTTATAATCTCAATTTAGTTAGTTGTTGTTTTTTAAAATTTTTAAATTGTTTATTAAAACAAAATTAATGTAAACCCATTTTATGGAACGAAGTGATATGCTAATACAAAACGCTGTTATCTGCCAAAACAAGTTGTGAAGAAATATGAGTGTTGAAATTTTAGAAGATCTTTAGAAAATAAGTGCAACGGGAATTTTTTTTTATCAATGGATAGAATTTACAAGGAAATAAATAGAACGCTTTGATCGTGTGCATATCCTTGTTTGAAAATGTTCGTATATAATACAATATAACTTATGTAACCTAATAATGGAGAATTTATTTTCACATCAAATAAATTACTGTTTTGACAGTGATAAAGAAAATTTCAATATTGAAAGAAAAAGGATCCCGTTTTTTTAAAAAAAAAAAAGCTGTACCTACACTACTAGTAAACGACGGGAAAGAACTGTCACGGTTAGATGTTATGGTGTGAGAATGACTGAGCGAAAACATAGGGTGAATGATAAACAAAGTGTGAACACCCGGTGAGCGAGTATTCAAGTCCACGGGTGTTCACGCTTTGTTTATCATTCACCCTACGTTTTCGCTCAGTCATTCTCACACCATAACATCTAACCTTTTTACTATTAAAATTGTTCTGCGGTTAGAAAAGGAAATTCAACAAACTGAAGTTGATTAAAAATGTTTCGTTCCACAATGAGTGATTTAAGACTATAAAATCTTGTATTGTCCATAGAACAAGCTATTACAAATAATTTAAATTTTGACAGCATAATAAACGATTTTTCTGCTATGAAAGTAAGTAAAGTAAATGCATAAATAAGTTTACATACTAATGTATAAAATTCTTAGTAAAAAATCATTATCTATAAACTAGCAATTTACCCGTGCTTTGCTGCTGTAAATTAGGATTTTAGTTATTGAAAAATGTGTCTTTTTTATATAGCTAATCAGGAGAAAAAAAACAATATTTAGGCAATAGTCCTCATAGTGAGAAAGGATTTAATATTTTTTGCCTCTTACCATCACGGAAGTGTACTCAACAACTTCCCAGAGTTTCAAGCTTCTATCTATACGGAAGCTTGGAGAAATAGTGTTGATTTAGTATTATGTAGCCCATTTTAGGGGAAAAAAAGTTTTGGTCCCCCGGCCACCAATGAGTGGAAATTTTAAAAATGTATATAATTACTTTCTTTATTACCATCGCTGGGTGCTACTAAACAACTACAAAAGGATGTATACGTTTACCTACACAGGAAATGGGAGAAGCAGTAATTTTCAGTTTTTAATAGCTCATTTAATAGAAAAACTACATTAGGGCCTCCGGCATGCAGAAAGTGATAATTTAAATATATATTCACCTGTTACCATCGAAGAAGTGTACTCAACAACTTCCCAAAGTTTAAAGTTCTACATACTCGGCACAAAGGACAAATAATGATTTTCAATTTTTACAGATAAAGAGAAATAGTTTTTGGCCCCCAGCCCCACATAATTTGGAATTTTAAATTTCCGTTTTGTCGTGAGAGGGTATTCAACGACTTCCCATATTTTCATGCTCCTACCTACACGGGAAGTTTGAGAATTAGTGATGATTGAGTGAGTGAGTGCATTAAAAACTGGATTTGGATCTTAGGCCCCCAGTAAGGGATACTTTAAATATGTTTTCACCTGCTACCATCGTGGAAGTGTATTTAAGAACCCCCCAAAGTTGCACGCCTTTACCTATTCGGGAAATAAGAGAATTATAGATTTTCAATTTTTATATAGCTCATATAAGAGAAAAAAAAACGGGTTTGGGGCCCGGCCCCCATGAGTGTGTATTTCGAAATTCTTTTCCGCCAATTTTACATGAGAGGGAGTTTTAACATTCTTTTTTGCCAATTTTCGTCGAGAGCGTGTGCTCAAAACATTGCCAAAGTTTCGTGATTCTACCTATACGGGAAATAGGAGAATTAGTGATTTTCAATTTTTAAATAGCTCAAATAAGGAGAAAAAAAACGTTTTGGGGACCCCGGCTCACATGAGTGGGAAATGTAACTATTTAAAAAAAAATTATCGTCGAGAGCACGTACTCAACAAATTTCCAAAGTTTCATGCTTCTACCTACACGGGAAATAGGAACATTGTTGATTTTATTTTTGTATAAATCCCATGTAAGGAATAAAAGTTTTTGGGCCCCCGGCCCAACATAAGCGAGTTTTGTAAAATGCTTTTTCGCGAATTTTCGTCGTGAGAAGGTACCCAACAACTTCTCAAAATTTCATGCTCCTACTTACACGGGAATTTGGAGAATTAGTGATGAGCCGGTTTTTAATATAAGAAAAACTATATTTGGGCTCCCAGTCCCCCATGAGAGGGAATTTTAACATTCTTTTTTGCCAGTTTTTGTCGAGAGCGTATACTCAAAAAATTTCCAAAGTTTCGTGCTCCTACCTACACGGGAAAAAGGAGAATGAGTGATTTTCAATTTTTATATAGCTTATATCAGGAAAAAAACGTTGTTGGGGCCCCGGCCCCCATGAGTGGGAAATTTAACTTTTTTTCCATCCAATTATCGTCGAGAGCACGTACTTAAAAAATGTCCAAAGTTTCATGCTTCTACCTACACGGGAAATAGAAAAATTGTTTATTTTTAATTTTTATAAAGCCCATATAGGGAAAAAATGTTTTTGGGCTCCCGGCCCCACATGAGCGAGATTTTAAAAATTCCTTTTCGCTAATTTTCGTCGTGAGAGGGTACCCAACAACTTCCCAAAGTTTCATGCTTCTACCTACACGGGAAGTTGGAGAATTAGTGATAAATCAGTGAGTGAGTGAGGGCTTTCCCTTTTATTAGTATAGATACAAACTAAAAGTATATTAATTGGTAATATTTTTTGGAATGTGTGTTGCCTCATTGGGGAGGGGGTGGGGGTAGGGGCGGCTTGGACCTGCGACCTAAGTAACTTTTTTGTGGCCTTAAAAAAATATCTTGTACTTTTATAAGTGCGTATTTATAGTAGTTTATATATCATCTGTATTCGTCTGCTATCATTTACGCCCACGTACAACCCTTGTTCACGCCAGCCATCGATGAATACATCTTCGTTTTTAAGAGGAGTTCAGTCAGTGAACAAAAAAATTAAACCACCACTGATGGTTCCGAAGATCTCAAAATTTTACCTTATATAAAAATAGAGGTAAGAAAATAAAAAATAAATAAAACTCCCACATTTTTATAAATGGGCTAAAAAGAAGAAAATAAATGAAAACTTATAAGTTCAAGTACATTGACTTTTTATGACTAGAAACATTTTTATAAGTGGACTAAAGAGAAGAAAGTAAATTAAAACTTATAAGTAAAAGTACATTGATTTCTTATGACTAAAAATATTTAAAACTTCTGTATATACGGAGCGTTAGCAATATATAAAATAATATAAGATACGTAAGAAAATGTAAAAAGAACGCATGGGCATGAGACATTAAGTTAGCATTGAGAATCTATGAGGCTGTGTGAAAATATTTGGTATATTCTGATAAGAGTATTTTTTAGGAACATGTAATATGGACATGAAGAAGTGTAAGTATTTTTGAGAATGTGTGGTCGTCCCTTTACTGCCATCTGTTTGATCTATGACTGTAGCGTTGTGATGAAGACTGTTCGTGATTATAACAATTTTCAGGATTATTCCATACCAATTTATTTAAGTGAGCCAGATTTGCCATTTTAAGAGATTGTGATATCCATCTTGTTGTCAACGTTATGTGAGGTACATACACATTGGTCATGGTGTGTGTACTGAGGTACATAGGTATTGGTCATGGTGTATGTACTGAGGTACATAGGTATTGGTCATGGTGTGTGTACTGAGGTACATACACATTGGTCATAGTGTCTTTACTGAGGTACACAGACATTGGTCATATTGTCTTTACTGAGGTACATACACATTGGTCATGTTGTGTGTACTGAGGTACATAAAAATTGGTCATGGTGTGTGTACTGAGGTACATAAAAATTGGTCATGGTGTGTGTACTGAGGTACATAAACATTGGTCATGGTGTGTGTACTGAGGTACATAAATATTGGTTATGGTGTGTGTACTGATGTACATAAAAATTGGTCATGGTGTGTGTACTGATGTACATAAACATTGGTCATGATGTGTGTACTGATGTACATAAACATTGGTCATGGTGTGTGTACTGATGTACATAAACATTGGTCATGGTGTGTGTACTGATGTACATAAACATTCTTCATGGTGTTTATACTGAGGTACATAGATATTGGTCATTGTGTGTATACTGAGGTACATAAAAATTGGTCATGGTGTGTGTACTAAGGTACATAACTATTGGTCATGGTGTGTGTACTGAGGTACATAACTATTGTTCATGGTGTGTGTTCTGAGGTATATAAACATTGGTCATGGTGTGTGTACTGATGTACATAAATATTGGTCATGGTGTGTGTACTGAGGAAAATAAACTTTGGTCATGATGTTTTTACTATGGTGCAGACACCTGCTGTTGATTTTAGGTAACACTCATGAACTAGATTTTCAAGAATTAGTTCCCTTTTACAATAGATCTACACCGGAAAATGAAATAGCATTCAGAAGAAAATGGACGATAGTGTTGGTGCAGGTTACGCCCCACTCCACATTTATTTGAAGTGGAGACCTCTATACAATGTAGTTAATTTGCTGAGTTTATATTTGTAAGCAGAACCCTTTTAGAGGCGTACACATACATTAAAAAGAGGGCTACCATTTTAACAAAACTTAGATATAATAGGGCTGTTGACGATTAATTTAAATTTAATCGTTGACTTTTGAAAAATGAACGATTAATGAATAGCTAATTTCGATTTAAGCAAAAAATTAAAACTTATGATGTCATAAGTAACACTTACTAAACGTTCTTGTTGAAAATAACACTGGAATGTTTCCTTTATATGTCATCTTTCAACCAACTACGCAAAAAGACAAGTGTGTTGATATTATTTGGTTCAAGTGATGAGTGGGTCTAATTGACTTTATAACCAGCCGAGCTGAACAATCATTCACATGAAACTGAAGTAACTGGTATGCACAAAACGGTCTTGGCAAGGAATGACATTATCGGATATCGGTGTTCATTAACTTTCCACCATAGTAGATGGATTCAGGAACTTTCATCTCCATTTTGTAACACAGGAATTCATCAGAAGAGCTGTCGTAATTTTCTGTCTCTCAGTCAGACTCAATTACTGCCATTTGCTTAATACTTTTTTCATTTGGTTTCATAAGTAGGCGAAGAGTCAGGACAATGGTAGGTGAAATGTATCAATATTTTGAACATTCCCGTCAGTCAATAGTTAAAAACTTTAAAGCAAAAATGTTCGTGTAATCGTCAGGAAATTTATTATTTATCGGCCGCTATTTTTTAGTATATTATTTTCCTTGTGACTCCCAATTTTTTAACAATTAATCGAGAATTTAATCGGTAATTTTCGCAGCCGTAAAATATAATAATCGAAGGGATACAAGCAGGGGCGTCGCTAGGGTTGGTGTCACCTGGGGTGGTAGCTCATGGTGTCACCCCTTCACGACTTAAGGGGTCGTCCATAAATGACGTCACATTACGTTGCCGATTTTACCCCCCCCCCCACCTCATACTTTGTCACAAACACTTGGACCCCCACCCCTTATTTTCCGATATGACGTCAAAAAGCTTTGACACCCCTCTCAAAAAAAAAAAAAAAAAAAAAAAANTTACATTTTAAAATTTTTTATTTTCTCTTTAATCTAACTACAAGTCACCACAAATGATGACGTAAAACTCTCTAAACTTTTACACATATTCTAATGACGTCAAAAAAAACAACAACTAATTCTTTTGCACGCTTTCGTACCACTCTTTAATGCTTGAAAAATTATGTATTCGACTTCCGGCAATGGCGGCCGTTCCCTGCGCCAGTGTTACCTCTCGATTCGCAAAGTTTTTTGGTAGTTTTAACGGGGTTTTTTAACGGATCGAGTAACTGAGTGTTGATGCACAAATGGCAGGTCAGGACATACAAAAAACATATATACATCATGGGTCTAGGACTTATGGATGCTGTGATCAAGGGTGATGACGGACGGACGGACAAAACGGGTGCAATAGCGCATTCGACATCTCGAAAATGCGCTAAAAATAAAATAAAATAAACTCGGTATCTTCTAAATGAAAATTATCATGTGGAAAAAAATTAATTTTTGTCAAATAAATTTGGATTTAGTGCAAGTCTACACTCTAATATCGTAACACGCGTGAAGTCATACAAAACGTCATTAAATACAATGTAAACAATCAAATATTTAAATGGAACTTTTATTTATAAATACGTATTTTGAGGTGATTTCACATTTTTTAAACACACCCTCCCTTTCGTCACACATCGTCACAGATGCGTGACACTAACCCCACTTGGCACGCGACGTCATTTATGCGCGGCTTCTAATCCATAGAACTCCTCCCAGTATTTCAGTGTCAAATAAAAGGAATATAAATAATTTTACTTTTTTTTTGTCACCCAGTGAGATCAGCACCTCTCGGTCCCTTCTAAGGAATTACGTTTGAAAGAGAAAACAATTTCTTATCACATGAACAAAAGTTTTCTTTTAAAAAAAAAGATAAAACAGTAGAGAGAGAGATAAAGAGAGATGTGTAAGTAACCAAAATAGCGTAAATATGGAGACTAAGTCCGAAGCATCTTCTTCGCCCTACAACACAACAAAGCGTATTCTTTTCTCCACGCACTCAAAACGTAAAAGCAGTTAATGACATACAAAGTATTTCAAATATAGAAAACAATTTTTTACCCCATAAAAAACAATTTAAAAAAAAACAAAAAAACAAAAAAAAACGAATAACGCGTAATATTATTCTTTATGAGCCCGCGTTTGTAAGCACAAAACAGCTAAGTGGGGATCAATGTTTTCTCTAAGGTTTCCCGGTTGTTGTGCTAAATAATTTAAAAAAAACACCTCGTGTGCAAAGTTTAACAGTTCACAATTTTTAGTGTGCAAAATTTTTGGCACCTCACAAAAATACATGCATCAATTTGATCGATACACTTTAAATAATTAAAAAAAAAAAAATCAAAATGATATAATAGATTATATTTAAATATACAAGAATTATAAATGAATACTTCTGTTCCGCTGAACAGAAATATACATTTATATGTTCATCAAGTAACCAAATGCCAACATACCCATATGCCGCTAATCTATTCTGGGGCACACTGGTGTCTGTCAACAAGATCCGTATTTTATAGACTTTGTCAAGGTTGATCTGATGTCCATCATTTTTACACGATTTAATCTTCATAAGCAACTCTAAATGTAAATCTTACAACATATTTCTAGATTGTACTTTTCTAGAATTCATTAGGCTAAATCCACGTTCGCAATGAGCGCTCGATGCAAGAAATGCAGCACAAATATCCAACAGGATGGCAATGTCGCTGAATCATTCTTCAGTCATGACAAACTGAATCACCTTGTCGAAAGTCTGAATCAACCCACATTGTATTTTTTTCTTCGAGCACTAATCTTAAATTACGATAGTGATCCATACATTTCTCCACAATGTCTTCATAGCTTTTAAGAACACTTTGTATTTATAAGCTAGGGCACAAAGTTTTGTTTGTTTAAAATTAAAATTTGACGTGTCGATTAACGCTTACAACTTAAATATTCACTAAAGTATCAAGTCGCTTTCAAGAAATGGAGAGTCCACGTGCCAACTCAGACATTCAAAAAATTTGAGGACTGTATTCATGTTTTCATCCTGTCTGCCTGATTACATTTTAGCAACCTCTGCAGACCAATGAACATTTTCACCCAAGTGATTTCCTCTTAAGTTATTGATCCTTCGTTTTACAAACTGGTATGCCTTCCTAGTCATTAGATTTTTCCTTTGTAACAGCTTGCTTAATTTGGCAAGTTCTCCAAATACTTCATGAATGACACTAAGGAACAGTCCGAAACTGTGGGTCTCCAAGATCCTTTAAACAATATTAATTGACTTGGTCATAATACAAACGTGCCTGCTCTTCACAGGTCTTGTATTTTGTATGAAATTTTCAACAATGCTTGTAAAGCAAAGTGGCGTGATAGCCATCAGACTTCAGTGTCATCTAAAAAAACAACTCTGCTCTAGGTGTCTAGGGCAAACTGAGTTGTTATTTTAAAACCCTCCTTTCACCACACTGTCACCCCCAAAACAACTCCCACTGTTTTGATTAAACTATCACACCGGCTTGTTCGTGACATCAAAGTCTTTTTTGTAAGTTGTCGGTGAGTGATATCAAAATCTTTGTTCAATGTCAAATATTTTTATTATTTTAAAGGGAGTGTTTGATATTTTTCTTGTATTATCGTTAGACGAATTAATTGAATAATGTTGCTACAGTCTGTTTGCAGTGTGTGAGAGATGGGAGATACATTCAGGACATTTATACTTGTTTTTTTAAAAAATTGAGTTCTAACAAAAGGCTGTGACTGAGTTCCAGGTAGAATAGGAAATAAAGTCGCTACTAAATTTCATGACAAAGGCGCAGAAATTCTGTTTAAAATTTTTTTTTCTACCTTTTTGAAATTTTTTCTGCCCTGTAACTCAAAAACTTAAAGGGAACATTGATGGGGATGGTACTTACGAACCAGACTATAAACTATATAAACATGCATATCTATACTTGCACGACCTTAACAAATATTAAAAAAAAAATATTACCCCAAAGACATTCACGCTCGCAAGAGTCGACCCTTCACATTTTATTCACAACTTTCCTCTAAAAATAACAACAAAGAAAACCCTTTAAAACCCTTTAAAAGACAAAAAAAAAAACAAAAAACCAACAGAAGAATCGTATTACACTCCCACCCCTCTGTGGTGGAGGGAAGAAGGGGTGGGATTCGTCCACAACGTCAATCAATACTTCAAAGCCCAGTTTGCTTGGTATGTTTAAAGACATAACACACCGCTTCCTTTATGTGCAGCGTTTTTGACGATCTCTCTGGTGCGGTTGTTTCTTTTTTTTTTCTTTTCATAATTTGTTTTATTTAGTTTGTGTTTTGGGACTGTTTCATTATTGCAAGTTCACTGATATTTTTAATAACTTTTTTGCTATTAACGTAATTTTATTGTATTCCTTTCTAGATGATGAAAATGTGTCTTTTTATTCTGACATAAAATCAACACAATAAAATTTTAGACTTGGTGTCACCCCCCTAATGGTGTCACCCGGGGCGGTCCGCCCCCGCCCCCTAGCGACGCCACTGGATACAAGTTACGTCATAACGTTTTTGAGAAAGGCTATCAGATAGTATGAAAGTTAGAGACAGACCTAAACTATTATTATTTAGTAGAGACAGACATACACGGTTATTATTTAGTAGAGACAGACATACACGGTTATTATTTAGTAGAAACAGACATACACGGTTATTATTTAGTAGAGACAGACATACACGGTTATTATTTAGTAGAGACAGACATACACTTTTATTATTTAGTAGAGATAGACATACACGGTTATTATTTAGTAGAGACAGACATACACTTTTATTATTTAGTAGAGACAGACATACACGGTTATTATTTAGTAGATTTAGTAGAGACAGACATACACTTTTATTATTTAGTAGAGACAGACATACACGGTTATTATTTAGTAGAGACAGACCTAAACTATTATTATTTAGTAGAGACAGACATACACTGTTATTATTTAGTAGAGACAGACATACACGGTTATTATTTAGTAGAGACAGACATACCCTGTTATTATTTAGTAGAGACAGACATACACGGTTATTATTTAGTAGAGACAGACATACCCTGTTATTATTTAGTAGAGGCAGACATACACTTTTATTATTTAGTAGAGACAGACATACCCTATTATTATTTAGTAGAGACAGACATACACTGTTATTATTTAGTAGAGACAGACATACCCTGTTATTATTTAGTAGAGGCAGACATACACTTTTATTATTTAGAAGCCAGACATACACTGTTATTATTTAGTAGTGACATACATACCCTGTTATTATTTAGTAGAGGCAGACATACACTTTTATTATTTAGAAGCCAGACATACACTGTTATTATTTAGTAGAGGCAGACATACACTGTTATTATTTAGTAGAGACAGACATACACTGTTATTATTTAGTAGAGACAAACACACACTGTTATTATTTAGTAGAGAAGACATACACTGTTTTATTTAGTAGAGACAGACATACCCTGTTATTATTTAGTAGAGACAGACATACACTGTTATTATTTAATAGAAACATACACTGTTATTATTTAGTAGAGACAGACCTACACTGTTATTATTTAGTAGAGACAGACATACACTGTTATTATTTAGTAGAGACAGACATACACTGTTATTATTTAGTAGAAACATACCCTGTTATTATTTAGTAGAGACAGACATACACTGTTATTATTTAGTAGAGACAGACATACACTGTTATTATTTAGTAGAGACTGACATACACTGTTATTATTTAGTAGAGACAGACATACCATGTTATTATTTAGTAGAGACAGACATGCACTGTTATTATTTAGTAGACAGACATACACTGTTATTATTTAGTAGAGACAGACATACCCTGTTATTATTTAGTGGAGACAGACATACACTGTTATTATTTAGTAGAGACAGACATACACTGTTATTATTTAGTAGAGACAGAGATACACGGTTATTATTTAGTAGAGACAGTCATACACTGTTATTATTTAGTAGAGACAGACATACACTGTTATTATTTAGTAGAGACAGACATACACAGTTATTATTTAGTAGAGACAGACATACACTGTTATTATTTAGTAGACAGACATACACTATTATTATTTAGTAGAAACATACCCCCCAGAAGTGGTTTGCCTCTCCGTTGCCTGGGGGATAAGTAAGGTAGCGGACGTGACTGCTACCTGAAACTAATAACCACGGCACCATCGCCAAACACAAGCACCGGGACCTTTCGTAAAAACGTTAGGATGGGCTAGACCTCACCGTGAGGTCCGGTGCTGGGTATGGGAGCAGGCCTATACCCAACAATGCCCGGCTTGGAACGCCGAAGACCGGAAGACTCTCTGGGCAAGGGGCGAAACGCACACGGATCGCCCTCAATGAGTTGAAGATTTCTGCCTACTCCCTCTCATATTCTATGGTTCTATTTTCGAAAAACGCAGGCCCCGGAATGGACCTTCTAAACCCCCACGTTCCAGCGGACGGTGGTACGCTGGCTGGGTTGGTTACCACTCCTCTAGGCGTGATGACGGACGACAGGTCACGTCCTATCGGTCAACCGGCGACTGACCGTCATGATACGGGTGCAAAGGGCCATCCTTATCAAGCCCTGGTTGTGCTACAATTGAATGTCTGTAGTATAAGGCAAAAGGCGCACGAAGTAACCAAACTACTCCACGAAAGGAATGTGGATGTAGCATTATTCCAAGAAACTCTTCTGAAAGGTAAGCCGTTTCACATAACTGGTTATTCGCTATACCATTGCAAGTGCGACCGGCGATGCCGAGGCCTTACCACAGCGGTCCGGAACGATGTAACGGTGGAATTGCTCGAAGCCAAATGCTACAGCAACACTGTCACCCTAACTGTGAGGGTGTACAAAGGCGACGTTGGCTTTACAATAACGAATGTCTATAATACGCCCAGGAACCCAATGACGCTTCCAATTGGGGAAGACGTCACGTTAAGTCGAACAATAATAGCAGGGGACTTTAATGCACAGTCCCCCGACTGGGGCTATACCGAGCGGAATGCGTCGGGCCGATACATCGAGGATGTCTGTATTGATACGAACTTGATCAGATTGCAAAACGAGCACAGCGAGCCGACGCTGCTGCACACGGGACACAGCACGGAGTCCCGCCCAGATCTAACGCTTATCTCAGCGGACCTAGAGTCCAGGCATAGACTGGAAGTACTGAAAGAGGTTGGAAGCGACCACCTCCCAATTCTGATTGAGTTTGTGCTTGGTGCGGACAAACCTCGATTTGACAGAAGGCATTGGCAATTCCGCAAGGCCGATTGGCGAAGGTACGAGGCCGAGAGCGAGACCAAGCTCGCTCTGCTGGACGTTGCAGGAGGCAACGTGGATGACACGAGAAGTTTATTGGCACAATCCTCGGGATTGCGAGGCGCACGGTCCCGAGGACAAACGGGAAACAGAAATTCAGGCCCTACTGGGACAGGAGCCTAAAAGAATTGGTGAAACGAAGAGCGAAAGCACGGAAAAAAGCTGCCAAGCTGAAGACGCACCGAAGCTCGTAGGGCGTATAACAGATTGACAGCCGAAGTCCGCACTGCTGTCGAAAAGGCGAAGAAGGCCAAATGGGTTAATACGTGCGAAAAAATCGATCTTTCAGACGGTAGAAAAGTTTGGCGGCTAATCGATGCACTATCTGGTGCAGGTAAAGTAAAAAACCCCAACCCATTGACGACGTCAAAGGGAAAACGAGCAAGTGAAACAAAGCGCGCACGGGCGCTGAATAAACACTTTGCCCAGGTGAATAAAAAAGGTGCCAGATCTGACTTTAGCCAAACGATCGACCGAATGCGAAAGGAGGGCTCCAGGAGACAAAGCACGGGCCCCCAACTCGAGGTTTTCGCAGCACCTTTCACGATGACAGAATTGCAAACTGCACTTAACAAGTGCGAAGCTGGCAAAGCACCAGGGCCAGACAAGGTTCACAATGAAATGCTCAAGCATCTGGGCAAGACAGGCCGGATAAAACTACTGAGTTTTATCAACCGAACCTGGACTACAGGCACACTGCCGAAGCTGTGGAAAAGGCCATAATTACCCCAATACATAAGGAAGGTAAGCCTGGCGAACACCCGTCCAGCTACCGGCCCATTTCCCTCACGTCATGTGTGGGAAGGGGTGGCAGAACGGTTAGTGAACGCACGGCTTTATTGGTACCTCGAAAAGACCAAAAGCATTCCGAAGGCACAGGGTGGGTTCTGCAAGGGACTCAACGCGATGGACCAAGCACTACGCTTAATTCAGACCATGACAAACGAACTCCAGATGAAGAACCACATGGTTGCGGTGTTCTTCGATCTAAAGCAAGCATACGATAAGGTGTGGCGTGGAGGGCTACTATACAAATTACAGCAGTTAGGTGTCACTGCTAAAATGTACAGCTGGATAAAATCGTTCCCCACGGACCGAACGATTAAGACACGGCTTGGAGAAGCGCTATCCAGCGAGGCACGACTGGAAGATGGACTCCTACAGGGTTCAGCGCTCAGCTGTACATTGTTCTTAGCCTACGTCCACGACCTACAAAGCATTATCGAGTCCCATAATCCCATGTTTGCTGACGATCTGGTTATATGGAGTTCAGAAAAAGACGTTGCAACACTACAGAACCGGCTGCAGAACGATCTGAACCGTATTGAAAAATACGCCAACCAATGGCGCCTAGAAGTAAATACGGAAAAAACGGACCATTCCATTTTCACTAATGGACGGAATGCCCTGAAGCATGAGGTAGGGCTTCAGATCTGCGGGAAGAGGTTAAGTTGGGATCGGACACCAACGTACTTGGGTATAAAACTGGACCAGAAACTCCAGATGCATAACCAAGTGCGTGAATTATGCGCCAAAACCACAGCTAAATTGTCCCTGGTGAAGAAACTGGCTAGCACGAGTTGGGGCGCAGACGCATGACTACTAAGAGCTCTCTATCTTGGTAGCGTGAGAAGTGCTATTGATTACAGCCTCCCGGTCCAGGCCTTCGCGAGCCGTACGGCTCTAGAGGGTCTGGGCCGATTACAGAACCAAGCTCTACGGTTCGTTTGCGGGGCGTTACGTACCACACCCACCGCGCGATAGAAATTATGTCAAACGTAGAACCCCTGGCGATAAGGCGAGAAAAGGCAATCATGACCACGGTGGAGCGATACCGTAGGTTGGAGCATGACGAACCCTGCTACCAATTACAAGACAGATGGGTTAAGAGGACAAGACTGAAGCGACCCTTCTTCATGGACGCGGTCTACGAACTAGAAGAATCAGTCCCCCTACCCAAGCACAGGGAACGAATGCAACTGGTCCCTGCTCGAAAACCACATGAAAACCTTGACCCGCCTAAAATACGTTTGACACTGGCAAATGCCGCGGTGACACGGGCCAGTCTCGTCGAGCTCTTGCGAGACGAGACTCTGCGCACAATCGAGGCCTATGGAGACAGCGTGGTAAAAGTCTTCACTGACGGCTCACGTTTCAGAGATGGCAGAAGAGGATACGGTGTGCTAATTCAATACCCCCAACCAGGACCCGACAGCGTAGAACTGTCGGGACCGTGTGGATCTACTAACAGTAGTCATGAAGCCGAACTGGAAGCGATTCACAGGGGTTTGAAGGAAGTACGCCGACGTCTAGCGAAGAGAAAGAGTTTCCCGACCGTCGTGGTCTTCACCGATTCTCGGTTTTCGCTCAAAACCTTGAGTCGAACCTCTCTGGAGGCCAAGACGGTGAGTGCCATTTTGGAGACAGTAGGTGAATTCCTGGCACGTGGCGGCAGAGTAGTCCTACAGTACATGGCCGGACACTGCGGAACGGCCCAATCAGACAGGGTCGACGCACTGGCCAGGGCAGGCGCAGCTCAGCCCCAACCCGATAAGCCCTTGACCCAACTGGGGGTCAAGTCGTGGCTAAAAGACCATTTCCGTGAGAAATGGCTTGAGGGCTGGGCAAATGGGAATACGGCCAGAAAGGTATACCAGAAAATGCCGCGACCGGACAAAAGCAATGCCTGGTGGAAACTTGACCGTAGTAGTCAGACGCTCATAACACGAATGAGAACTGACCATTGTCCAATACGAAGCTACCTTTACAAGTTTGACAACAGAAGGGAACTGGCCTGTCGGCTGTGTGGCTGCCCCGAGGAGACGGTGGCGCACGTACTAGAATGTTTCCCCGAGTTGGACGGGGTTTTGGGTGGTGAAGTTGCGGTACCTGCTGAGGATTACCTCTATGGCGATGCCCGAATGATGAGGCTCGCCTGCGAAAAATTGAACCGGGTTTTAAGAGCCTAACGGCTCAACCCAAAAGAGAATGTACATTCATTAGTAGAAACATACACTGTTATTATTTAGTAGAGACAGACATACGCTGTTATTATTTAGTAGAGACAGACATACACTGTTATTATTTAGTAGAGACAGACATACACTGTTATTATTTAGTAGAGACAGACATTCACTGCTATTATTTAGTAGAGACAGACATACACTGTTATTATTTAGTAGAGACAGACATACACTGTTATTATTTAGTAGAGACAGACATACACGGTTATTATTTAGTAGACAGACATACACTGTTATTATTTATTAGAGACAGACATACACTGTTATTATTTAGTAGAGACAGACATACACTGTTATTATTTAGTAGAGACAGACATACACTGTTATTATTTAGTAGAGACAGACATACACGGTTATTATATAGTAGAGACAGACATACACTGTTATTATTTAGTAGAGACAGACATACACTGTTATTATTTAGTAGAGAGAGACATACCCTATTATTATTTAGTAGAGACAGGCATACCCTGTATTATTAAATAGAGACAAGCAAACATTGTGATTTAAAGTAGATACTAGAGACAGCCATAAACTTTAAAGAGTACTTTAAAAAGTACTCTTAATAAAAACTCATTCATACATGCTAAGGGGCCGTCCATAAAGTACATCACACTCCAAGGGACTTTTTATTATGTAATCACTGGTTGAGGTCAAGTTCCGGTTATCTACTACTTATCCTGTGTCAATAGAAGGCATAATCACCTCACCCATTATAAAAGAAAAGGTAGCAGATAAAGGATGCTTATTATATAATTGTCAAGTCTAATTTTTACAAATTCTTTTCATATTCAATTGATTGAGTTACTGTTTCAAAGAATAACTGCGACAACTGTTGACAATTAGTTGTGGGGGGGGGGGGTGGTGGTAAAAAATGATCAAAAATAGCGTGACGTACTTCATGGACAACCCCTAAGGATTCGATTAAATTTTTGACTTCATACAGCACTTTAAAAAATAATATTTAAATTTTTTTTTTTTAGCTTAGTTCAAAGTTTAAAAGAATGTGTATACAGCTAATTTATTTTTTAAAAAGCTCCAAAACATGATGTTTATAAGGATGTCAGTAAGGATGTAAATCATTATATAAAGTAAGACTTCAAACGAAATACTTAAATGCAATTTGAAATAAAGAGCTCTTCAAATTATGAAAGATTGTTTCACACAAAAGTGTAGCTGAATTGGTGAGTTTCAACAGGAGCAACTCATTTTAAAACTGGGAACCAAAAGAGAAATTATGGTAAAGTTCATATAACTTGGAATGACCATTTATCATTTACTAGATACAACCCGCGGCGTAGCATAAGCCGCAGGCGTGTTCATCGCAAGTGCAAAAAAACGGGGAAAAAGAACAGACACAAACACCAGCAAGAATAAATGAGAACAACCTAAGTGAACGTCGGGGGGGGGGGGGAGAAACGCCGACTCATTGTTAGTCTCGAGACATGTGCACTGCGTTAGTTCTTACCGGCACCCCATCCTGCACTAACCTATCTTGCCAACCATATAATGTGAATGGTCAACTCTTGCGAGCGTCATTTGTCATGGTTTTTTGCTCGCTTCTTGTGGTTGTCTAAATCTATGATGAATTTATAAATACATTCTTGGAGCTATCTTACATCCTTGGCCAACTTAAACAAAATGGACAATAAAGGCAGAGCCAAATATTTTGAGAGAACTTCTTTTATTGCTCAATTCGTATTTCCATTAAGTCGGTACCATCTGTCCAGCCTTTTAATAACATGGAGATTTAATGATTTTTTCTTGACTTCTCACAGAAAAAATTTACCCCTGCACTTTTTAAAAGAATAATGGACTATCAAGCCTTCTTACTCAGTTTAACCAAAATATTAACTGGTAGGTGAGAATATGTTCTTAAAAAACAAAAACAAAAACAACTACGTTTACTAAATTAGTACGAGGTAAAAATATGGAGATTTTTGGGGGAAAGAAATCTCCGGATAACGACTTGCATTATCGGGAAGAATCTCTGTATAACGCCCTGCGTTTTGTGAAAAAAATCTTCATATAACGCCTCCCTAAAAAGAAATGTTGCGTAGAAAGCCGAAATGTGACCAGATGACCGGGAAAGTCCCCATTCCTCCATACTCCCCACCCCAGAGACTCTTGAGGTTTTGACATGTGTTCAGCAGAGTGTTTTTGAGTGCTACTCTTATTATTGTGCATCCTGGTCAAACTAAATATAAATAGACACCCATCTCAACAAAACAATGATTTTAAGTCACAAGAAAAATATTGTACCATTGTGACTAGTTTGTCTCAAATATTTGAAATACAGGAAGTATTCCCATCTTCCACTTTTGCTTCCGATTCGATCTTTTTTGAAAATTCTAGCGTGAAAGGTGAGTTATAATAAAGCTTTCTATTTCTATATTTGAAATACATTTTCTAATGTTTAAATAAATATTTTTGGTTATGGCTATTGAAAATTAAAAAAACAACAACAACAAACAAGATCAATTTAAAAAACAAACAAAAAAACACTTTTAAAAAATGATTTTCACTTAAAATTAGAGTATTTTAAAAAGTTTGTTTCGTGTCAATTGTAGAAAAGGCTAAGTATAGTAAGTTTACCTATGGAGAGCATGTATTTTCGGAATAAATAATAATGGAATTTTTAAACTTGCAATTTCAAGTACAGCTAGATTAAGAACCTTAAATATAAAGCCCATACACCGCTATGCAGAATCAGAAGTAATTGGATTTATAAACTGGTAATGCTATTATACATGCAACTCAATAAAAGAAATGCCGGAGTACATGTTAATAGTTCATTTTAAAAATTCATGTTTGAAACAATCTAAATATCGTAACTTGGTAATCATTTAAATCAAAATGCTAGGTAAAATGTTAAAATGTTCAGTTTTCAACCTCGCAATATTGTACTTCCGTTTACAGCTTAAGCAATTTTTCATTAAAAAACAAATTTAAAAAAAGTATTAACCTTTCCATTGTTTTTTTAAAAATTTAAATTTTGAGTTACAACAGAAATACTCAATTAAGTTAATGAAAAATTTCATGTTCGTACAATGTAAGAAAATTTTAATGCATAATTTTGCTCATGGTAACGTGTTACATTAAAATAACTTTAAAAAAAAAAAATTTTATATGTTTAACATTACAGATGAACGCCTTTTTATTTGCACTTATTCTGCCCATAAGTTGTCATGGACTGACACTGAACACAAATAAGGACGAAATCCAGATCGGCGTCACCGACAATGTCAGTCTGACATGTGTAGTGGACGCACAGCAAGATTCAGTTGTCAACGCCATCATTTTAATCAAAATTCTTAAATTGAAACCAAATGAAACAGAGTGGGAACCCTTGGCAGAGATGCGTGATACGGATGATGTACCAAGGATTCTCAAAGACTTAGACGTCTTCGCTTCCGGGAATATTGGCAAAAAATTAAACATGAAAAAAGATAACGGTGACGTGAAATCGAATTCTTTTCTAAATTTAACTTGGGCCGTAGCTGACGGAAAGACCGTTGGTAAATACAGATGCGACCTCATAGGACTGCATCAAAACCACGACCCTATCATGTCGAGGTCTCCTTTGGTTGAAATAAAAGAGCGCTCGCTGTTAACGATACTGCAGCTACACAAACTAGTCACGGGCATGGAAGCCAATCTAAAAACAAAGATCGACACACAAGCCACCGATGTACAGAGACAGTTCAATGAGCTGAGAGAGTCAAGTTCAATAATAATAAACTGGTTCAGGCAATATTGGCCCGAAGGTTTGTACGGCTTACACAAACCATCAAGTGGTTGTCCAGCCAACATTGGGGTGACCTGGATGGAAGGGAGTCGTACACAAAACACGGAATCCACTAGCAGAAACCACGACAAGCTGTCAGATGGGAATCACTTCGGATCAATTCTAAACCGCGTTGGGACAAACAATATAATAATCCAGCATTTCTGCATGATGGTATCACGTTCAAATGGTCCGCTGTGGCCAAAAGGCTCTTATTGTATTGCTATAGGAGATGGTGGTGGAACTCCGCGAGGTTTTTCATCTGGGTACATTAGGTGGAGCGATGAATCGACGTCATCAATAAATAACAAGTCGGGTCACTTACCTTGGGGAGATTATGGGAGTACATACACAGTAATTCGTTACGCATGTCGTGGAGATTCCCCAGCCAACAAGCCTATATATCTGCCAACAGAGAAACCATTTTATCTGTACAGATTTGGTGGAACATGTCAATTGGTGCATGGGATGGATGCTAAGGAAGAGTACATCCTCTTTGACACCGACGACAGGGGAGGTAATTCAAAAGTTTCGATGAGTCCAGACAGTTCATGGTCGCCAGATGTTAAGCTTGAGTTATGTTACTATTCCCCGAAATGATTTCCTTTCATTGCTTGCCCACGAACCGGCCAACCAGCGCAGGGAATTTAATTGGGGAATAAATATTGCATGTTTTAAAGCCCTATCAATGCACTCTATTATTTTCTATATAAATGTATTTATACATCCACCCATCCAGCAGGCCCTCCCTCCATCAATTAGTCCACCAACCCACCCACCCATCAAACCACCCACCCATCCATCCATCCATCCATCCATCCATCCATCCATTCATCTATATTTCCTTCTCAACTTTTTAAGTTTACAATTTCGAATTTGATTTTTTTATTTCTTAAATATTAAACGTTTCATTATTAATCAAGGTGAGCACATTTTGGAACAGCTATTTTAAAATAAATGTGACTTGAAAAATTACCTTTTGTTAATTATTGATTCAAGTAAACTTCTGTAAAACATCGGACAAAACCTTCACTGAGAGCTGCCCTAGACTACGATTAATGTAGGGTTCGAATGGCCACCCTATTTACGAGACACTAAACTGTGCGAAAAGGTTTCACATTTTCAACACATTTAAAAAAAAAATCTTTGTCATGCATTGAGCACAGGGTAAACATAAGTAACCATAACACGGAGAGCTCCGATGAGATAATATTGATAAATCTACGTTAGGAAACATCAATGCTCGCCTGTAAGACACTCTTGAATTTTCATTATTGTAAGGACATTTAGGCAAACGTTATTTAATATTTGTTTTAATGGTATCCGAACGAAGGCGGCGAGTTATGTGCGGTCCGCTCTGAAGACATGAAAGACATGGTCACAGCTAACAATGTGTCATAACACAACATGGTAGATAAAGAGATGGTCACAGCTAACAATGTGTCATAACACAACATGGTAGATAAAGAGATGGTCACAGCTAACAATGTGTCATAACACAATATGGTAGATAAAGAGATGGTCACAGCTAACAATGTGTCATAACACAACATTGTAGATTAAGAGATGGTCACAGCTAACAATGTGTCATAACACAATATGGTAGATAAAGAGATGGTCACAGCTAACAATGTGTCATAACACAACATTGTAGATCGTTGCATACATTTCACAAGAGGGGAGGGAAGAGATTTTGATGGCGTTTTAATTTGCTAGGGCTTCCCCCAGCTTATAACACGGATATACTAGGATATTATACCACGACAAACTCTATAATAAAATAGTTATGTAAAATAAAAAGATAGGAAAAACGATGTTGCATGATAAGGAATAAAAGAAGGTATCTTAGATTTCTTATATCCTGTGTAATTATTAGTTGTTGTTTTTAATTTCTTTTTATTTTACTAAACTATTTATGACATAATATGTCGTAAGAATTCAAATATAATTTTATGAATTATGTACGTACGTTGTTAATGTTAATTGTACTGATGAAGGTAATAGCTGAAAGGTCTACTGTCTACGGTCTAATGTTTAATAATAAGGCTCATATTTATTTATTTCTTGAATTCACAGCTTGTGTATTTTAAAATTTTTATTTAGAAGTTTTCTCGCAGTCCCATTCAATATCATGATATATTTTGCAAAGAATCACGAAAACTGCACAGCAACAGAGTTAAAAACAAATCTGTTGATAAATTCAAAGTTTGAACTAATGTCGACATCTAAAGTAAAACATTTTATAAGTCAGGTATTTAAAAAAAGTTGAAATAGATCTACAAAATCATGTAAACTTGCATTCATTCATCTCTAAAAACGAAATACGCGATGAAAGTGTAAAATAAATTTCCAGGGAAAGAACCGAGAAAGTTATCGACACGAAGTTTTATTTCACCATTATCTCCACTTTCATGAGACAAGCTAAACTTGATCAACATCGTGACGTTGCTAAAAATATCGCATTTCATTGGGATGTGAACTTAATAATAATAATAATAATAATAATAATAATAAAAATAGATAATTTATATAGCGCCATACCCAGTTAAGAACTGGGCTTACAGCGCCTTACATAAAGGCAGTAACATACATATAAATAATAAATTAACATTCATACCGTAACAGCCACCTTAATTATAGTAAATAAAACAAAAAGCTAAGTTCATATTTAAATTAGGTGAACTATTAATAAGTAATTAATTGAACATCAATTTTCCTTGGCGTAATAATAACTAAATGGTAAAAAATTATGGTAAATATGTGGCAGAAAAAATGTTACAAATCTCTCATTTTAAAAGCGACTTCAAACTTAAACAGATATCTAGATCTAGGTGATGAAAACAATAATTAAGAAGTAAACAATTGTCCTTTCAATATTGAAAAACGCAATTTTAATGATAGCTATGACTCCAAAAGTTGTATATACCATTATGCTAAGCGGGGAAAGGCGCATACAAAAATAAAAACTTACAAGAATTTTCTGCCATATTAAGAATATTACAGAATAAATTAATTTCTTAAAATAACATGCGTTTGGCATTAAATTAAATATCAACGGATAAACTAGGACATAATAAATATATATATCTTTATAGGGACTCTTGGTAAAAACAATCGACTGTCAATACAAATGCACATCTGTATACATATTATAAAAGACAACGGTTGTGAGATGGCCAATTGATTGATGGATGTGGTTTAAACTTGGGCAATAAGTTCATCACGATCCAAATTATAATATTGATGGGTTTTGAACTTTACATCACATACCATTTGGCACCGGGGACCATCCGCACTGGTAGGGATCTTCATACCCTCGTAACAGGCCCAGACAGCATATCGGAGTAGCACCGACATGAAGAGACCAAAAAGTGTTGGTGCCAATTCGCAACCTTATTTGACTCCGCTACAAACTGGGAAGGGTTCTGCGGTGGCGCCATCGATGAGCACTGTGCTGCGCATGTTGGTTTGGGAAGACTCAATGATGTTAAGAAACCGCAGCGGACATCCAATTTGTCCAATATAAATGTAACAGATTATTGCGTCTGAACACGTCAAATGACTTTGTTAGATTTATATCAGTAATATAGAGGTCTTTCTGTTGCTGCCGACATTTTTCTTGCAGCTTCTGCTGATGAAAAAAATGTACGAAGGAATAAAAAAGGCAACTGGACCCACAATCTCAAAGTCAGCTCCACTCAAGTCAAAGGCAGGTGAGGTGATCACAGAACAAGACAAACAGATGCAGAGCTGGACTGAGTGCTACCTAGAACTCAATGCAACACAGAATGTCGTACCTGACTCTGCTATAGAGAGAATACCAGATCTACCAGATCTACCAGTGTTGGATCAGCTTTAGTCTCCGTTCTTAACAGAGGAGATTAGCAAGGCCATTGCTCATCTTAGTAATGGGAAGGCTCCAGGTAAGGATGGCATTACTGCAGAAGTCTTCAAGTGCGGTAAGCCAGCAGTACTGACTACTTAAGCCTCTTCACCCGCTCATATGCCATTGCTGCAGTTGTAAATAATGTCTAATAACAAGGAGACTTTTACTAAATTGTAAGGGGTCGTGTGGGGTTAGTTGGTATTTCTGGACGGTCACATGTCTATTCCACCCCCTGGACCCCTGGATAAATTCTAAAAGTTCCATCTATAATTTTTAGATCCCGCACCCCCGCACCACAATGCATCTTTCTTCTCTGGCGTCCCCAAATGTTCTCCTTACGAGATAAAACAATGTTGTAAACTTTGTTACACAAAGCAGACTTTAGGTCAAATTCAAGTATGATATCGATCAATTGTAACCGTACTCTTGAGATTTTAAATCTATGAATTAAAGCGGAAAAATTACCCCTAAAATTAATTCAACAATTTCCCCTTTCAATTCGCTCACGGCTTTACTGATATGACGTCAAGCCCTGCCAGGAGAGCCGGTGATTGCTGTAACGGGGTAATTATGTTCACATTTTTTACGTCTGGAGTTCCCAAGCCATCACCACCCCATTGGCGATGATTGACCTCGTTATTAGAATTATTTTTATTGCCGATAAAAGGCGATGAGTTAATCTGATGAGCGATGGCTTGTCTTGAGTTGTCGTTACTGACTGTCTTTAAATGAGAAAGACATTACTGTTGTAGCCCCTGGCCAAAGCAAACTAAGGATATAAAAATAAGCGGAGCTTAGAAATCGGTCTAGTGTTAAATTGTTTGACCCATGAAGTCAATGTAATAAGTGCGACTCTTATTATTATGCATGCACTATTCTGTAGGATTTAGTGGTCAGGATTCTGTAGGACTTAGGACTCAGGATTCTGTAGGATTTAGGACTCAGGATTCTGTAGGACTTAAGGCTCAGGACATTCTGTAGGACTTAAGGCTCAGGATTCTGTAGGATTTAGGACTCATGATTCTGTCGGACTTAACTCAGAAATCTATAGGACTTAGGACTTAGGATTCAGGATTATGTAGGACTTAGGGCTCAGGATTATGTAGGACTTAGGGCTCAGGATTCTGTAGGATTTAGGACTCAGGAATCTATAGGACTTAGGACTCAGGATTATGTAGGACTTAGGGCTCAAGATTCTATTGGACTTAACGCAGGCAGTTCTTATTGATTCTTTTGCGTTTCAATGAAAAAAAATAATGTAATTTACAAAGAATCCCAAGACACCTATAGAGAAAGTGCTTTAATGAAATGATTCTCCCATATTATTTTTAAAAAGTTTGAAATTTGAAACAGCTTTTAAATTTTGATATAAGATTATCAGCGTTGATGCATTTCCTTTCTGTGAGCCCCTCCCTGCTCCTAGTTAAGAAAACAAGTTCATCACCTGTTTCTGGCCTCAAACCAGGGAGCTGTACAATCCATTGTTCCCATACAAACATTTCGATTAAGCCGATTTAACAATGAATTTATAATTAAAACCAAGTTTTCAGAAGCCGAGAAACCATTAACACATGATTGTAGTTTTCATTCGACTCTTAATGCTGATCAACATTTGAAATTAGGAGATACACATTTCCTTGAAATTCAATCCGATATGTGTCCATTGGGACAATTTGTTTAAAGTTGACCACGTCAAGCGTCCATTCAGTACATTTATATTTACGATTGAGTTAAGGACAATTAAAGTTCATTTCTATACGAAGAGATGACGCTAGCCTCTTGCTACAACTATTGTAATGCCATGTCTATGATGTCTCTGTAAGTTGGAAATTGATCTTTTAAAATACTGCATCAAATTTTATATGAAGCTTGCACTCATAATCATACTACATAATGTGAACAACACATAAAAGTCTTGGAATTTTTTTTCTGCTTTAAAAGACATTCAGATTTTCCAAAATCTCAAAAAGCAATTATTTCTGAATTTTATCTGCATGTTGATAATTACATTTTTCTCTTTCCCCGTGAAAGTAAATAAAAAATAACTTCAACGATTTCCTCCCTTGCCTAAGCTGGAGTTCCTTCCTTGTTTCCATGTTCCTGGAAGTTTTCATTGTTGAAGAAGAGGCATAATTTAAAAAAAAAAAAAATAAACAACCAAGCATTTACTAGATATTATCACAACATGTTTGAATAAATGGACCTTTTAAAAAAATGTTTTAAATATTTAATTCGTCTTTTTCTAACCATTCCCCCCCATTGTAACGTTATTTGAGTGAGAAGATTTGAAGAAAAGTGACAAAAATACTACTTATTATTAATACTCCAATATTTATTATAAATTCTAAATTCAAAATGTGGATATCTGAAGTAGGAAATGGAATTATTTTTTCTTTAAAATTATGATATAATTAATTAGGTGGTGTAAGTTTTTCCATTCCCTCAACCCCCCCCCCCTACCTCCAGATCTGCCCATGACCTTATCAGGAGACACATGATTTTACAATGACAGGCAGATTTTGAGAAAGACCAGCAAATGACTGATGGTTAGAAAAACAGACAGAAGACAGTCGGACAAAAGGACAGATAGGAACATAGACACACTGACAATAGCAGATAGGATTATAGACAAACTGACAATGACAGATAGGAACATAGACACACTGACAAGGACAGATAGGCCAAAAGACAAACTGACAAAGACAGATAGGAACATAGACAAGCTGTCAATGACAGACAGGAACATAGACAAACTGACAAGGACAGATAGGCCAAAAGACAAACTGACAAGTACAGATAGGAACATAGACAAACTGTCAATGACAGACAGGAACATAGACACACTGACAAGGAAAGATAGGAACATAGACAAGCTGACAAGGACAGACAGGAATATAGACAAACTGAAAATGGCAGATAGGAACATAGACAAACTGACAATGACAGATATTACATAGACAAACTGACAATGGCAGATAGGAACATAGATAAACTAACAATGACAGATAGTCACATAGACAAACTAACAATGACAGATAGTTAGCCTACATAGACACACTGACAAGGACAGATAGGCAAATTGAAAAACGAGCAATAGAGCAAGAAAAGTAAACTTCTTTAGTAAATGACAGTTCTAAGTTGAATGCCGGACGCTTGCGCTTGAGAAATGGTACTTTACTCAATTATGAGTCAATATATGAATCATTGTTTAGTGAAATAGTGTAATACTTGTGAAAGTTGGCACCAAGCAAACTTCTAACGCTTATATTAGCTTGTGAATTGTGAATCACTGTTTAACAGTCCATCTTTTTTATCAACGATCACTCTAAAAATTCAAACCAAAAAAGGTTCGGTTGTTTAAAAGGGTTGATTTAACTCCGAATTTTTAACTATTGACTCTGATGAAGATTGACAGAAACATTGTTAACAAACTCACAGAAGAAGCCAGTATTTCCCAGCACCCATCCTTGTCCTAACAGTAAATATTTGTGTGCGGCTAAAACTAAAACCAATTTTGAAATCCTATCGTCATGACAACAAAGGTTTGTTGACATACTGGGAGTGGCCTCCCCCTTGCTGTGACGTTATGATTGCGTGTTTGGCGTCCTGATTAGTTCGATGCTCAAAGATTCATTTAACACAAATCCCCAAAATCGGTGGTCAATCCTATTAACGTAGACATAGAAGGTCAAGGTTAACACAAGAACTCCGCACTTCCTGGCAGGAAACGTCTGCCCTTTAAATACGTGAACTATTTTTGTTTAAGCGCCAAACATTGATGTCAATAGAGATATTGAGAGAGTGAGAACACTAATTGTATTTATTGTGATTGTTTTATTGACAGAGTAAGAACACTAAGGGTATTTACTGTGATTGTTAAATTGCAAACATGTTTATACTTTTGAATATATTTAATTCTACGCATGGCTGTTTCTATGAAGGATACATATCATGTAGCAAATGTACGTCGCTTTGCAGGTATAAACCCTTAACAAGAACAAAAAGTTAAGTTGATAGTATTTGAAAATACTCTGGTAAAAAGCTTTTTTCAAGATTAAAAGATGTTATCTACAGAATGTTTAGAACATAGTTGAAAATTTTGATTGATAAAAAAGTTTTCGAATTATCTCCACGGGTAAATTTGCTCAGGCGTAGGTTAGGGTAAAACTTACACTTGTTTACAGTAAAACAAGGGGCGTATTAAGACTGCACGGGGCCCCGGGCTGCAATTACACGGGGGCCCTATCCAGCCAGCGTCCCTTAAAATAAAAATGATAGCTAGCAGCTAATATAAGACCGTAACTAAATATTAATAATGGAAAAAAAAACGAACACGAAGAAATAAGTGTTTGAAGTGTTCCTCGGTATGGTACAATTGAGTGGGAAAAGAAAAAAAAATCCTACAATTAGGAATTGATCCCGTCTCCGCTTGCATCACGAACCCATACACTACCACACGGCCAGCGGAGCTTAGCAAATTTAAGAATTTTTTAAGATATAAACCAAATTTTATAATATGTTCTCTTAGTGAGCCAATCAAATCAAGTTTTTCGATTATTCAGACTATCAACTATCAGGTCTGAACAGCGATCAGTTTAATAGATAAGATTTATAAATTTATTTCCTTTATTATATTTTTTAAGGTTTGTGCAAACATTTGAATACTTTTATTATAAAGTATAAAAGGTTATGCCCCACCCCCTTAATCCGTCATAGAGTAAACCAAGTTTGTGCAGTTTGTTCACAGGTCTTCAGATTGTCGCACCGAATGTGCCTTCGAATATTGCACGTTTTTTGACACTCATATTGAATGGTGCGAAATAAAGCTTCAAAAATATTATGACACACAACAAGTAATGAAAAAAACAACAACAACAAAACAACAACAACACAATTGTATCATACATTAGAACCAACAATTTATTTATTTATGTGTGTTTTATTTTGAAATCACCATTAAAAGTACATGATGTAATGTACACGTGCAATGAATGGCTGGTGGCAGGTGGTCGTGAGAAAATTGTTACATGAACAGCAGTGTGTAACTATGGCAACAAAATCTTATCCCTTCCTTCCTTTTTTGAAAATACGTTATCTATGAGGAATCCTTACCCAAAAGGTGACCACTGTCCACTAAACATTATAAGGTGCTCAAGTAAATGAAGAATTCCAGTTACATCTCAAATATTCTATATTGACTTGATAGAAATAACACATTCGTATCCTAATTATTTTTGTCAGCTATTTACTAGTACCATACATTATTTTAAAATAGTATGTAAGAAAGCACTCGAGAAACTCGTATTTTATTAAAAATATGCTTTTAAGTGCTCCATTTATGATTTCTCAAACGTTAAGGCATAGAACTACGCCACTGCAATTTTTAAAAAAGTTTTTAAAAAAAAAATTGAAAAAGGGACAGGAATACACTACGAAACGAAGGAACATGATGGGGAAACACCATACAAGTGCAATCTAAAGTGTTGATGAAAAGAGACAACATAAATTGTGCAAGTTCTATGTATAATTGTAAAAGTCCAAAGAATTTTTTATGAAATGACCATACGCTAGAGCCTTCAGTCCAACAACATCTCTTTAAAGGTGTTCAACAAGTTATTGTCACATACAAGTCGTACACAATAAACCCGCAGGTATAGAAACAGCGGCCACAAAGCAATGAGACATTCCCTTTAGAAATTTTCAGGTCCCCTCATTGATTTGACCTTGACGATGCTGCATGTTTGACTCTACCATTCATTGGTTGAATCCGTGCATCACGTGGTTCCATCGTCCAATAGTTTCCCATCAGGGTCAGACATTCCTTTTTTCATCTGGAAAGTGATGTAATTGTAGAGCCTCCTCCAAGATTCCATGGTCTCTTTGTTGTACTGCTCGCCCAACATCTGTTCGAAGCCGTGATTCAATGATGGCCAGAGGCGCTAAAAAATAGCAGAAGATAAATACAATGAGTTAGAGTTCTTTCCCTTATAATGGGGAAGGAAGATTGGGTCATTAGGGAACATATGGAACTAATATAAAATAATGCGCTGTGAGTGCATGGAGGTCTCTGATGGAAGATTTAGAGCGGTCAGAAGGTGGGCGGAAAAATCAGGTCAAAAGATTTGGAGTGGATAACAGTCTGCATTAATCTATTACATGATTAATTCTTTCTAATTAAAGAGAAAGTACAAACGGGATGAACCAACAAAGGATCCATTGATATTGAAGGAATGATTGATATTAAAGGAACGATTGATATTAAAGGAACGATTGATATTAAAGGAACGATTGATATTAAAGGAACGATTGATATTAAAGGAACTATTAACGATCATAAATAATAGCGAATGTCTTCAGCTGCTATTTATTATTATTGATCATATGTTCTCTTAACTTATAAATCCAATCAATGATTTTAGTTGATGTAAATACAGTTGGGGTAAGCAAAGTCTGATTTTAGTTAATGTAAATACAGTTGGGGTAAGCATAGTCTGATTTTAGTTGATGTAAATACAGTTGGGGTAAGCATAGTCTGATTTTAGTTGATGTAAATACAGTTGGGGTAAGCCTAGTCTGATTTTAGTTGATGTAAATACAGTTGGGGTAAGCCTAGTCTGATTTTAGTTGATGTAAATACAGTTGGGGTAAGCATAGTCTGATTTTAGTTGATGTAAATACAGTTGGGGTAAGCATAATCTGGTCCGGAAATATTGGTATGTCTTAGGACAAACATTTTTAAAAAGCCATAACATAATGTACGTGGTTATACTGTGCGGGGCCATATGTGGTCAAAAAGTGGGCATGGCTATATTTGTCATAGTGTACATGGCTATATATGATCATAGTGTACATGGCTATATTTGGTCATAGTATACATAGCTATATATGATCATAGTGTACATGGCTATATTTGGTCAAAGTGTACATGGCTATATTTGGTCATAGTGTACATGGCTATATTTGGTCATAGTGTACATGGCTATATTTGGTCATAATGTACATGGCTATATTTGGTCATGTTGGCTATATTTACTAAGGTCAAATTTGTGAAATCTAGTATTTGCCGTAATTAAAAATATTCGTTTCCAAACAATAGAAATCTCAGATTGAAGGATTTCAACAACAAAAATAAGTGATTAAAATCTTAGTGATAAGAATAGCTCTTCATGTGTGATAAGTAATTAAAATTCTGCATGTGTAATTTATACAAATAAAAGTTCAATTTAAGTGCTGGTTGCATATATTGATGAAAAAAGTTGTCAAGCGGCGATCGGCGAGCTGCTAGGGGAGAGAACAACAAGATGATACCACAATGTTTTGCACGGGGTAAGGGTTAAAGGTTGTTTGAATCAAAAACACTTATTATAACTAACTAAAAGGGGAAGCAAACTAGCCACACACAAATATGTTTCTGATGCTCGCTCGTTAAATTCCTGAAGCAATCTAACCCTACCTTAAATAACCAAAGATATTGTATAGAACAACTCCACACGGTCTCCAGCCTTAGGACTAATGCCACAAATTTCTTTATTCATAAATAAAATTTTATAATATAAAATATGATGACATTTTTTTTGATCAAAAATAGAGAAAATATAAACGTGTATTTTTATCACGGCAATACCACACGTAGTAGTATGCCGTTTAATTTAATGATTGACAGCCAATTTTAGTTTGAAAATATGTTTTGTAGTATCTAAAATTTGAAACAAAATTTATATCATGACTTTCCTTATAGAAGATGTATGGGCTACAATGTTCTTTCAAACATTCGTTGGTCCGTGCGCGTTGTAAAAAAAAAAACCTCGTGTGCAAAGTTGCACAGCATCCACTTTTTGTGCAATCCTTTACCAAATTTGCTGTTCGGTAATTCTAAGCTGCAGCGCGGCGTATGTCAGATAACTGTGCGGCCGCGCATTCGCGCAGCTTTAAGGGAACATTGATGGGGTACTTTTATTTGGTGAACAGTGGGGGCGTGGTAGCGGGAAAGATTCCTAGTTTTTAACATTTCGGTGGTCGTTAACAAACTTATATTTTATCTGCCTGCCTATTTGCTTTCCTTCAAGCAAATCCTGCTTCCATAACGAGGCACTCGAAACATTAGGACTGTTGTCCCTTTAGCCATCATAGTAACGACTAATCATTGTAAATTAAGCCATCATGATAACACAAACAACTAAATATATAAACTAGCGGTAAATCAGTTGAAAGTCTCTTAAAAGTGTTCGCTAAAATGCATTCTTAAATGTGATGTTCCCACCATGAGCGAGATAAGAATTAGATTGCGTTGTTATTTGACAGTGTAATTATATCCCCTGTTTATTTCCTTGAATTTGATAATGTTGTCCATAAAAACATACACACATTTTCATTCAACAATCCATTTTTACATCGATTGTTTACGTATAAATCTGTTTGGTATCATTCTTAGCTTCAGTGTTTGTTAGTACCAATCTTAGCTTCAATGTTTGTTAGTACCAATCTTAGCTTCAATGTTTGTTAGTATCAATCTTAGCTTCAATGTTTGTTAGTACCAATCTTAGCTTCAATGTTTGTTAGTACCAATCTTAGCT
>MUZC01000051.1:95965-109723 GCA_002072015.1 Radix auricularia | reverse complement strand
TTTACTCCCCTACTCGTCAGCTACGCTCTTCTGTGAACTTACGTGTTCCCTCTGTTTACTCCCCTACTCGTCAGCTACGCTCTTCTGTGAACTTACGTGTTCCCTCTTTTTACTCCCCTACTCGTCAGCTACGCTCTTCTGTGAACTTACGTGTTCCCTCTGTTTACTCCCTTACTCGTCAGCTACGCTCTTCTGTGAACTTACGTGTTCCCTTTTTTTACTCCCCTACTCGTCAGCTACGCTCTTCTGTGAACTTACGTGTTCCCTCTTTTTACTCCCCTACTCGTCAGCTACGCTCTTCTGTGAACTTACGTGTTCCCTCTGTTTACTCCCCTACTCGTCAGCTACGCTCTTCTGTGAACTTACGTGTTCCCCGTTGATTAGACACGCGCTAAAACATTTGGCAACCTGTATAAAACACGTTGAATTGAACCCTTTTATTCTTATTTGTTGTCGTTGCTCACAAGCAATGGAATTCTTCACCATGACATATTCGTACTACTCCTACTAATGAGGCCTTCAAGACCGCTCTAAACACATTTCTTTAAGATTAAAATCCCAATTCAACAATCAAACACTTCTCTGAATTATGTGCATCACAATGTCATTTTATGTTTCTTTTTGAAATCATTTTATCCGATTATCAGATCTGTCTTGGTGAAAAAAACGTTTTCGGGAAATCCCAATGGTATGCTAAATTTACTTACAAACAAAATTCTGTTATTTCTTACTAGCCTGTGTCTAAGATTAATATTGATTTTTTTTGTTATTAATTAAAAAATTAGAGCAGTTAATAAAGATCATGCTTTGATATTGAATGTCTTAAAACAACCAGTGGTCTCTCTCTGACCGGTACTTGTTAAGCTAAACTATCATAGTACACCAGCCTTACCCCCGTTGTCCGAGTCTTGACCACTGCAGTGAAAGCAATATCCTATAAGGATATAAATCATCTCCATGAGCTCAACAAGCCGATCAGCTTTAAAAAGGCGAAGCTAATATAAGACGCGATTATACAGAGGGTTGGTGATGTCTTGTATATACTGTGAGGTACGACTGGGTGATGTGATGGGAGGAAGGAGAGACGAGAGAAGGAGGGTGGTAGAGAGAGGGAAGGGTGGTAGAGAGAGAGGGAAGGGTGGTAGAGAGAGAGGGAAGGGTGGTAGAGAGAGGGAAGGGTGGTAGAGAGAGAGGGAAGGGTGGTAGAGAGAGAGGGAAGGGAGAGGGAAGGGTGGTAGAGAGAGAGGGAAGGGTGGTAGAGAGAGAGGGAAGGGTGGTAGAGAGAGAGGGAAGGGTGGTAGAGAGAGAAGGAAGGGTGTTAGAGAGAGAGGGAAGGGTGTTAGAGAGAGAGGGAAGGGTGGTAGGGAGAGAGGGAAGGGGGGAGATAGAGGGAGGAAGGGTAGAGAGAGATAGAAGGGTGGTAGAGAGAGGGAAGGGTGGTAGAGAGAGAGGGAAGGGTGGTAGAGAGAGAGGGAAGGAGATAGATAGAGAGTGCGATGAAGAGAGACAGTGATTTAGAACGTGAGAGTGAGAGTTCCGAAGCTGTTAAATATAATTGAATAGAAGAACGACTGCCCGTCAATAGACATTGAATATAGCACCAAATGTCAAGACAGTGAGTGATTCAATGGAGATTTTATAATCTAGCTCTCAGAATATGTGCACATTTTTCACACGAAAATTAACTATTAAAATTGTCTCCCGAGAATTTTTCATAATAAAAATTCTTGCTCGCCCTTTGACCCCCCAGTGTTATCTAAACCAGCCTATCCAAAGCTTAAGTGTTTATCTTCCTCCTGTCCCCAAGCATGTACCCGGAATTTTCTACAGACTGAATTTAAAAACATTCTCACAATGATATATCTGCGTGTATTTGCATCAAAAATATTGTCGTGATCTCTCTGTTAAATTAAGGATTTGGGGATTTAATTTGACAGTGAGATCTTTTTATGACATTGGACGGCTGACTCGTGCATGGCGAGGGCGAGATAGGCACGAACAAAACACATCGAATCATTCAACGTCGACTATTTAAAAAAAAACGAAACAAACAACTCAGTAGATTCATTGTATTAGGCGTCGGAGAAAATAGATTTTGTCTGTCTGCCGTATAGAATGGAGCACAGAGAAGATATATTTTGACTGTCCGCCTAAAAGAATGGACACAGCTTATCATTCAGATTTTATCGGTTACCCCAACAGCATTGTTCGGAATGACCCATGCGATGTTTAAATTTCGTTTCTTAATGTTCTTAATCAATATGGAATATTCAGAAACAATGTTGAAGTGACGAAGTGTAGCTGATATATCATATTTACAAACAAAATACAATATCATCTTTCAAACATGTCTTCACGAAGTTTTACTTAATCAGAAAAAAAAAAAAAAAATTTAAAGATAAGTTTGTATGTTCATTACTTGCTTATTTATGTCAAATCTTTATACAGATTATTGAGATACAGTTATATTTATGTCAAGTCTTTATACAGATTAATGAAATACAGTTATATTTATGTCAAGTCTTTACAGTTATATTTATGTCAAGTCTTTATACAGATTAATGAAATACAGTTATATTTATGTCAAGTCTTTATACAGATTAATGAAATATAGTTATATCTATTTTGTGGGAAACACCAACTGAGTTTTATTATATTTCTGAGACAATATTTAAATAATATCTATTTTGAACGATCCCGTTAGACTGAATCCATAAGATACATTCTATTTCCTTAGATCAAATTTAAATACGATATAATTTTCTTTGCAGTGTGCACCCAAGCTGCCCAATGGCACCAGAAAGTGCACACAATTTTTGTGTGTGGATGAAATACTACGAAAGTAACTAAAGTAAGAAATAAAACGTCTGGCCAATTATGCCATACATCCGGTCACAACTTACCCTCAACATCTGTGGCCGGACATTACGTTTGACGTGAGTCTGACCAATGGACACCAGGACACTGTTGAGGAAATCTGAGTCGTCCAGACTCTCAACGGCAGCACCAAGGCCTTCCATCACTGTCACAGCATGTCTCTGGGGAGGTACAGAGAAGGTGGTTAGGTCAGACCTGTCACAGCATGTCCCTTAGGGACAGAAGAGGTAGTTAGGTCAGACCTGTCACAGCGTGTCTCTCAGGAGGGGCAGAATGGGTAGTTAGGTCACATGTCCTGTCCACTACATCTATTACCTGTAACATGACCTGGCCGCTACATGTATTACCCGTAACATGTCCTGTCCACTACATCTATTACCTGTAACATGTCCTGTCCACTACATGTATTACCTGTAACATGTCCTGTCCACTACATGTTTTACCTGTAACATATCCCTGTCCACCTCCCACTCCAATTCGTTTTTCTCATTCATTTGAACAATTTTGGGAAACAATCTTTTCAGATCTGGCTCCGTCTGGAACAATCTGGAGAGATTAAATGAATAGAGTTAATCTAGCAAGTGATGTCCCATGTTTGCTGATATACCGGGATTTTTTTACTACCATTCAAAGTTTGACGGTATAACTCTACTTTAAAAAATCCTGACATAATACGCAGCTCTGAACACGGAACAGATGATTTATTTAAGATGTTTCCTCCCCAGCTGCTAGGGTTCCTGCTACAAACGGTTGTTTTAAGGAAACATAGTCACACTGGTATCACAAAAGACATATGTTTGTAATTTTAAACGCAATATCCCGTGTGAATGGCGTTTATACATTTGAAATGTCTGTGCACATGTGAGCTTGCACATGCAACTCCTCCTGAACAATACCAGATAGAGGGTTCGGGTCTTTTGGAAATAAGCAAACTAAGTACGTCCCAAGGATGTGCAAAGGCCTAAACAATAACGAAAAGGTTTACTAGATGTCCTGGGGGGGGGGACCTAAAAAATATCAGTATTTTTTCAATTTCTCGCCAACCATAACATCTATCAGGTTGAAATAAACGCCAAACAATAGCTACTAATATTATAACAATGTCGGAGAAGGAATTTTTGAAAAATCTCTCTTCGTGCGACTCTCGTAATTTTATCAGCAATTTGTAAATAGCAATTGTTTTGTTTAGTTTCAAACTTATTGATTTGAAATGACTTTTAATGTAATCTAGAATGATAGTTAATGGGGATTTCCCGCTTTGTGAATGCTTATGTTTAGTGGCGTCGCTAGGGGGTGCGGTGGGGGCGGGCCGCCCTGGGTGACACCATCAGGGGGGTGACACCAGACCGTAAAATTCTATCTATTCCCGTTATTTGGCATTGGAAAACTCGGAGGACTTCTATGGGTTCAATCATTATGGGACGACATCATGAGCTACCACCCCGGGTGACATCATGAGCTACCGCCCCGGGTGACATCATGAGCTACCGCCTCGGGTGACATCATGAGCTACCACCCCGGGTGACATCATGAGCTACCGCCCCGGATGACATCATGAGCTACCGCCTCGGGTGACATCATGAGCTACCACCCCAGGTGACATCATGAGCTACCGCCTCGGGTGACACCATGAGCTACCGCCTCGGGTGACATGAGCTACCGCCTCGGGTGACATGAGCTACCGCCTCGGGTGACATGAGCTACCGCCCCGAGTGACATGAGCTACCGCCTCGGGTGACATGAGCTACCGCCTCGGGTGACATGAGCTACCGCCTCGGGTGACATCATGAGCTACCGCCTCGGGTGACACCATGAGCTACCGCCTCGGGTGACATTATGAGCTACCGCCCCGGGTGACACCATGAGCTACAGCCCCGGATGACACCATGAGCTACCGCCTCGGGTGACACCATGAGCTACCGCCCCGGGTGACACCAACCCTAGTGACGCCTCTGCTTATGTTAGATTGTTGATTGGTGCGCATTATATTGACACATTCTTGGTGTGATGTAGCGTGAGGGGATATGACGTCACATTGTGTTTTGTTTCAGAATTACTCATTTGAATCGACTTTTAGTGTAATCTAGAATGATTTCCCTTGAATAAAAAAATCGGAAATTCCTTGCTGGAAATAATGTTATATACTCATTTATTATTATGTGTTTTTGTTGTTGTTGTTGTTAAGTGAAGACATAAGAAACTATTTTGTGAGATGTATGGATTATTTATTTTAAAAACATATCTTTAACTTTCAACGCCGGAAATCCCTTGAAGATGTAGAAAGATAATTTTATAAAATAGATATTTTTATGCGAAAAAGCGTATAGAGCTGGCTTCAATACATTGTGGTTTTACAATATTCTAACTGAAATCTGTTAAAAAACATTTTGGTTTTACAACATCCTAACTAAAATTTGTTAAAAAACATTTTGGTTTTACAACATCCTAACTTAAATCTGTTAAAAAACATTGTGGTTTTACAACATTCTAACTGAAATCTGTTAAAAAAAACATTGTGGTTTTACAACATTCTAACTGAAATCTGTTAAAAAACATTTTGGTTTTACAACATTCTAACTGAAATCTGTTAAAAAACATTTTGGTCTTACAACATTCTAACTTAAATCTGTTAAAAAACATTGTGGTTTTACAACATTCTAACTGAAATTAAAAAAAAAAAACATTTTGGTTTTAAAACATTCTAACTGAAATCTGATAAAAAACATTGTGGTTTTACAACATTCTAACTGAAATCTGTTAAAAAACATTTTGGTCTTACAACATTCTAACTGAAATCTGTTAAAAAACATTGTGGTTTTACAACATTCTAACTGAAATCTGATTCTAATTTAAAAAAAAAAAAGAAACACTCTTTTTTTTTCATCTTTATATCAACATTGTATTCCTCCGATGCTTCACCGTAAGCAGCGTAGGCACACACGAAAACCATTAGGGATGTTTTAGCCCAAAGATCTTTCCTTTATTTACCCGTGAACACATTCTCCAACAAATAGATTAGCCAATAAAGAACTACAGTTCTGCATGCAGGCCAAGGGCAACAACTCCTCATCTTACAGTTTCAATTTTCAGACGCCTGTAATCCGCCATTAAAATACGTAGTCAGAACTCGAGACAGGAAGTTAAATTTGATCTTTTATTTCTCATTTCCGGTGTGACACTGCTAAACCAACCAATCGGCGGTCGTGTACAGGTGATCGTTGATTGTCTCACGCTATTCCAAAGACGTAAAAAAAAAAAACCTTTGCGGTAATGTTCGTTAAATATCTGTGAACTGGCTCGTCTGATATCGTGTCCACCCATCAAGCTCTGTAATCTAATCTACATCCCCGCCCCTCCCCACTCCCTCGGTCTTCCGTTGGCATCCTGACATGTGGTGACGAGTATCGTGGAATTAGTGTCTCGTCTAATGGGATCGATACTTCAGTTTGGAATGTAAACATGTGAAAGTACACGAGATTCGAATTGATTACACATTGAAGTAGCTTAGAATCGTGGATGGAGTTTTAATGCTTTACACCTATAGATATGGTGACATTATTTTTAAGTAGTTGAACACTTAGATTGATATATAGATTAAATGGTTAGATAGCTAGCTGTACAGATACATCCACGTATTATGTGAGATAGCTAGCTGTACAGATACATTCATGTATTAAGTTAGATAGCAGCTGCACAGATACATCCATGTAATATGTTAGATAGCTAGCTGTTAGCCATTGTTAGTGGCTAAGGCCAGTGTTAGTGGCTAAGGCCAGTATTAGTGGCTAAGGCCAGTGTTAGTGGCTAAGGCCAGTATTAGTGGCTAAGGCCAGTGTTAGTGGCTAAGGCCAGTGTAAGAGGCTAAGGGCAGTGTTAGTGGCTAAGACCAGTGTAAGAGGCTAAGGCCAGTTTTAGTGGCTAAAGCCAGTGCTAGTGGCTAGGGCCAGTGTTAGTGGCTAGGGCCAGGGCTAGTGGTAAAAATGTGTGAAAAGTTTTATTTGAGTGGAGTGATGATCAACGGCTCAACATCCTTGACTGCGCACAATTGTTCCAACTGATTAGAAGATTATTAAATAAAAGTTATTCTCTACGTTCAAATAAACTCAAGGAGTAGATACATATACATATATATATATATATANTATATGTATATGTATATGTATATGTATATTGCATATACATCTTGCTGTAGTCGGCCATTATCCATGAGACTGTAGACTTGCTATTGTTCTTGAAGATACCGAGTGACTATGTGTTCATAGCAAGACGAATTTAGTTCTCTTTCGCGCACTGACTTCTCTTTTCCAACTAATAAACAAAATCCGGAACAAATCGATATAATGACGTCATTGAAATCTTGTGGTTCGTTTTAAACTTTAAAAAAATGCGTTTCTGTACGGTTTGTCCATTAGACTTAACCCTACGCCTAGGACATTAGGATGATTTATATAGAGGTTTGTTGTTTTTGTCAGTTCTGCCCTCGAGGAAGCTCAGAAAATAACAGGGTATGATTTAGTATTTAGATTTTTTTTATCCTTAAGCGCATGCGTAAGAAGCGTCTAAAGTAGGTTATCATGTGGTAATCATGTTTTTAATATTTTTTGTTCACAAGACTCGAGGCCTTAATGAGACTGAGAGCGGTTTTTGTGTGAGGTCATTAACTCATGTTTTAGAACCTCTGGGCAGGACGGCGGCGCTAAAATATGGAATAATACAGAGCTGTGTTGTAAACACACACGAGTTACAAGGAGAGCACACGAGTTACAAGGAGAGCACACGAGTTACAAGGAGAGCACACGAGTTACAAAGAGAGCACACGAATTACAAGGAGAGCACACGAGTACAAGGAGAGCACACGAGTTACAAGGAGAGCACACGAGTTACAAGGAGAGCACACGAGTGACGTCAGCGATCTCCTGTGTTAAACTCAGTACGTCATAGGACGAGAGGTCGGCGGATGACGTTCATAAGTTTATTAAAGAATACGTTTATTTTTACTTGTTGACTTGTAGATGATTGTGTTCATACAAACTTGATGCTACCCTCTAGTGGAAACTTTGTTACTACTTCCAAGAATACGTTTTTTTTGACTTGTTGACTTGTAGATGATTGTGTTCATACAAACTTGATGCTACTCTCTAGTGGAAACTTTGTTACTACTTCCAAGAGTAAAGAAAGACGTTTTTGTTGTGTGTGTGTGCATACTTATCATGCGCTTCTAAAATAGAGTCAAATGTAAATTAATCTGCTTACACTCAATAAAATATCTGACCAATCTCGAAGTAGCGTGATACCACGTGGGTATTAACAAGGGAGGTAACTGATGACTTTTAGTTTTTTAAAATAGCTTTTTATCTTTTAAACAATGGCGTCAAGATCTCTGCGCACGCATTTCGTCCCAACAGGAGAGAACAAAACAAACTCCCAAGCTTTATTATTGTAGGGCGTGGGTTTGAATCTAGCGTAGAGATACTCCTGTTAATGCCAGCATTTCAAGGGATTTCTTTCGCCGTGCAGAGTCAAGTTCATTTTGTTTGAAAACATGACTTGATTTTGAGAGTCTCACTCAGCTTGATAGCTGGCACTAGACTTCTAGACTTGTAGGTGCTCACTGGTTTAATAGAGTCTCACTCAGCTTGATAGCTGGCACTAGACTTCTAGACTTTTGGGAACTCACTGGTTTTATAGAGTCTCACTCAGCTTGATAGCTGGCACTATACTTCTAGACTTGTAGGTGCTCACTGGTTTAATAGAGTCTCACTCAGCTTGATAGCTGGCACTAGACTTCTAGACTTGTAGGGAACTCACTGGTTTAATAGAGTCTCAGTCAGCTTGATAGCTGGCACTAGACTTCTAGACTTGTAGGTGCTCACTGGTATTATAGAGTCTCACTCAGCTTGATAGCTGGCACTAGACTTCTAGACTTGTAGGTGCTCACTGGTTTAATAGAGTCTCACTCAGCTTGATAGCTGGCACTAGACTTCTAGACTTGTAGGTGCTCACTGGTTTTATAGAGTCTCCCTCAGCTTGATAGCTGGCACTAGACTTCTAGACTTTTGGGAACTCACTGGTTTTATAGAGTCTTACTCAGCTTGATAGCTGGCACTAGACTTCTAGACTTGTAGGGAACTCACTGGTTTAATAGAGTCTCACTCAGCTTGATAGCTGGCACTAGGCTTCTAGACTTGTAGGTGCTCACTGGTTTAATAGAGTCTCACTCAGCTTGATAGCTGGCACTAGACTTCTAGACTTGTAGGGAACTCACTGGTTTAATAGAGTCTCACTCAGCTTGATAGCTGGCACTAGACTTCTAGACTTGTAGGTGCTCACTGGTTTAATAGAGTCTCACTCAGCTTAAGAGATGGCACTAGACTTCTAGACTTGTAGGGAACTCACTGGTTTAATAGAGTCTCACTCAGCTTGATAGCTGGCACTAGACTTCTAGACTTGTAGGAAACTCACTGGTTTTATAGAGTCTCACTCAGCTTGAGAGATGGCACTCGACTTTTCAGAACTCATTGGTTTTAGATTGTGTAACTCTAACTAAACGCGTCAGACGTTTCTAGAGGAAATCTTTCGGAGCCTTTAAACCTTGTTGCTGTTGGCTAGTTGTGGGCGGGAGGGAGTTGGTTTGTTGTGTCATATCCAGGTCATTTAAATCCTCAGCGGTTAGTACAAAGTAAATGAGTCACCCGTGGTAGCCTGTGGTCATCATTGGCAGAATAAACTATACCTTAAACTATTGGTCAACTTTACCTTACCGCATTCATGGTTCGTGTTTGACACATCTTTTTTAAGCTTGGGGGGGAGGGGTATTTATTGGGCGGGGTAAAATTAGAGGATCAGGGGTTGAGGTGAGGTGGGAATATGTTACAAAAACACGTTATATGAACTGGTTACAAACACTTAATATGCACTGGATACAAAACCTTATATGCACTGGATACAAAATCTTATATGCACTGGATACAAAACCTTATATGCACTGGACACAAAACCTTATATGCACTGGATACAAAACCTTATATGCACTGGATACCAAAACCTTATATGCACTGGATACAAAACCTTATATGCACTGGATACAAAACCTTATTTGCACTGGATACAAAACCTTATATGCACTTGTTACAAACACGTTATAGGCACTGTTTACAAACGTTGACCTTATATGCACTGGTTACAAATACATTATATGCGCTTTTTACAATCACCTTACATGCCCTGGACACAAACACCTCTTATGGACCGGTTACAAACCGAATGCCCGGCTGTAATTTCGGATAACGCTCAAGTGTCAGCCGGTAAATATAACGAGACAAAATCCCTGACGGAAATTTCTCATTGCGACATTTTTGGTGTACGCTGGTGTCTGGTGTCTGGTGTCTGGTGTCTGGTGTCCAGGAGTCAAAGAAAATAAAAATATTTTTAAAAAAGTTTTTAAGATACCACGTTTTGTGAACTAAAAAGAAGAAAATAAATTTTTTCTTGGGCTATGTTGGAACTTCCCTTCCCCTGGGCTGAGCCAGAACTGTTTTGTTGGATGCACATTGTGGACATTTTGTACATACACACTCTTACACACCAAAATATTTTCGAACTGAAAACGTCGGGCGCATTCGGCTGAAATTTGGTCTATTAATGCTATTACATTAAACTTTTCAGTTTCAAATTCCTCCACAGTCTATATATGATACGCCCCACGTTTTCAGTTCGAAAATATTTTGGTGTGTAAGAGTGTGTATGTACAAAATGTCCACAATGTGGATCCAACAAAACAGTTCTGGCTCAGCCCAGGGGAAGGGAAGTTCCAACATAGCCCAAGAAAAAATTTATTTTCTTCTTTTTAGTTCACAAAACGTGGTATCTTAAAAACTTTTTTAAAAATATTTTTATTTTATACTTTTTAGTTCAAATTTAATGTCTTTAAGACATGGGAAATAACTAAAAAAATGAAAATTCCCTGGTTATGTTACTTCCCTTGAAATTTTCATGTTAATGACGTCATACATCTTTATTTTTAGTATAATTACTATAATTAAGTAGAATTGAGTACTATAATTAATGAAATATTAAATTGTCATGTGAATCAAGTATGCATGCAAAATTTCATCAAAATTGGATGATCAGAAGTGGTTCAAAAAAGGAATTCAATTTTTGCCCCGGAAAGACAGACAAGAAAGCAAACTAAGAAAAACGTGGTAAAAAACCCAACTCCGTGAATGTCAACGTCTTAATTAAAACTACAGAAACTTGACAGCAGCGTACACGTTGTGTGGTGTCACATCCCTCTTTATTGAAATGATGGACGACGCCAATGTGCCCATGACGTTTTCGTCAGTCGGCAGATATCACGTGACTGAAACGAAATCAACTTCGTGACGTCACGAAACTGGCATCCCTTACAAATTTACATTTTTTTTCCTTTCTGTGACTTATCTTATCTCAACTGTTACAGGCGCTCGGCCTACACAGAAGATTATTGCGCTCTACGCGTATCAATAGTTTTGTCCAGTCCTGCGTTTATAATACAGTTTTAAATGCTAATAGTGTGTTGTTTTTTCCTTGTTTGATAAGGCAACCCATATCACGCCAGAATTCCAGACGGGAAGAACTTGAATTTGTGTTTGTTATTGCATACAGAATAAGGAAAGTCGATTAATCCTAATTCGATCTATATCCCAGCATTTGAAGGTGACGTTTACTGTATAGGGTGTAAAGGTGTCAATTTTAAAATAGATTTTAATTGCAGATAATTTTATCGCATATAATTGTATTTCGAAGGTATTCATTTTTCAGTATATTTATATTTTAAAAATGAGGGTGGTGTCAACATCCCAGTCATGTTTAAAAAAATAAAATATCGAATTTAAATAATATTCTTATTATAAAACTACATAAAAGTAATTAAGTTTAAATTATATCATAAAATTAATTTTCCCCAGAGACTAGTGACAATTGAATCTAAAATAGAAACTTTATGTGATAGCTGAACTGGGCAGAGAAACAACAAAAGAAAAAAAGGAACAATAAACGATAAATAAATAAACTAATGAGAAAAACAAAAAACACAAAGAAAAGAAATACGGACCAGGAAACAAATTTAAAATAAATAAATTAATTAATTAAAAAAAAAAAATAAGAATGCAGAAACAGCTGAGCCCACAGTGCAACATTCAACAGGTTGATGAACTCAAACGTGAACACAGATAAGTGAGTACATTAGAGAATAGGACTATATTATAAGAATGAAAGTTAATAATTTGACCGTCAATCATTCACTTGACTGAGTGACCGTCAATCATTCACTTGACTAAGTGACCATCAAGACAGGTCTAAGGCGGATGACCAGACGATGAAAAAAATGAGATTATGTGAACTTTTATCTTATCTCATCTGTTACAGACACACCTTCTATACAGAATATTATTGCATTCCACGCTTATCCACGCTTTGTGTCTTCAACAGCATTTATACGATAGTATTTAGATAAAGTGTTGCTTTTCCTGGTTTCCTCCAGGAAACCAATTTCAGGTCCGAATTCCGGTCGGGAAGAACGAGAATTTGTGTGTGTTTGTTCTTCCATACGTTATAAGAAAAGTGTTTTTATCCCGTATATTTTAAAGTTGTATTAGATTATCTTTGTGTTGTTTTTTCAAATTAAAATTAATTCCCTTTTGCATTTTAGCTGCTTTGCCCTTTTTTCTTGTATCATCTAATAAGAATGCAGGGCTAAACATAAACCTTAGATAAATGTAGGACGCAATAATCTTCTGTATAAAAGGAGCGTATGTAATAGATAAGATAAAGTAAGACATATGGGGGTTCCATGATAATTTCTCGCTTATTATTAGTACGAAGTATTTTGCATTTTTAATTAAGATTTGCTGTTTTCCATGTATGAAATATATTGAATTTGTTTTTTTTTTCTTTGTTACAGTTACACTTAACACTTTTCTGGGTGAAAATATATAGTCCAATAAGTTTCTTATTTTATTACCTTATCGAGGTCTTTTGTATTTGTCTATTAAATTTGTATTAGTAAATCATAGTTCCTTTTGGCGTAATTGCCTATTAGTGTGATTATTGTGTTGTTATTTATTATCCCCCCTCCCCCCTTTAAAAAAAAAATTGAAATTGAACATTTCGCGGCCTTCCCGTATTCCACATGTATCAGTGGGAATTAAAATGTTCGCTATTTTAAAGAAAACTCGTAAAAAGTGTCTAGGAAATAATCCAGAAATGTAGTCAAATCAAACAACCCAATAGCTAAAATATCATCATATTCATCAGCATCTTTGTAATACAGTTAAACAATTAATGATTGCATTGTGTTTACTATATCATAATGACGCCAGGGCACACCATAGTTTGGGCAAAATCTTCATGTTGCAAGCTAGAGCTTAAAGCATTTTTAGATCACTCTTAGATCACTCTTAGATCATTCTTAGATCACTCTTAGATCACTCTTAGATCATTCTTAGCTCTATCTTTTTATGTGGTATCTGTTTTTAGCGTGTCAGTTGTCCTTACCGCCTAATTTTCTTTCCTTCCCCTCCGATACAAGAGTGCCCCCCCCCCAACTCTTTCATTAGAATGAAGACAAACTAGTTTGCCAACAAATCACTATTTAATCCTTTGAACGATGTAACCAACATTTTGGTCTAACTGGGACCACGCCCTCCTCTCCCCCCCGGGAGAGTGGTGGGGTGGACATAATCTTTACCAAATCCATATAAACAAATGTCAGCAATACTTGTTGCAAAAGACTCCCCACCCACCCATTCACCCTACCTCCCTATTCCCCACCCATTCACCCTACCTCCCTACTCCCCACCCATTCACCCTACCTCACCACTCCCCACCCACCAACCTTACCTT
>MUZC01000051.1:83724-95853 GCA_002072015.1 Radix auricularia | reverse complement strand
ACTCCCCACCCACCCATTCACCCTACCTCCCCACTCACCATCCACCTTACCTCCGCAACCCACACTAAAAATGAAACAAAAATTAAATTAATTAAGGGATGGATGCCCATATTCACCCAATCTTACGTTATCGTCCACAATCAGGCTTATATTTCAACTATACAGGTTTTGAGTATCAGGTTTAATCCAGTCAGGGGATAAATTGGTGAGGGGACATGTTGGACAGAGGATAAGTTGTTCACCCATCTCCTTTCAATGAATCCTCTAACAAATCCAGAAAATGTTGTGAACATTAAAAGTGGGTTTTGACGCCTTGGGCCTTGGGTTCATAAAAACCAATTGAGTTAATGAGCCATTTCTACTAGAGCCACTGCTATCTGTGACAACCTTCATATTAACCAATTGAGTTAATGAGCCATTTCTACTAGAGCCACTGTTACCTGTGACACCCTTCATATTAACCAATTGAGTTAATGAGCCATTTCTACTAGAGCCACTGCTACCTGCGACAACCTTCATTTTTAGTTATTGAGTTAATGAGCCATTTCTACTAGAGCCACTTTTACCTGCGACAACCTTCATTTTTAGCAATTGAGTTAATGAGCCTTTTCTGCTAGAGCCACTGTTACCTGTGACACCCTTCATATTAACCAATTGAGTTAATGAGCCATTTCTACTAGAGCCACTGTTACCTGTGACAACCTTCATAATAACCAATTGAGTTAATGAGCCATTTCTACTAGAGCCACTGTTACCTGTGACAACCTTCATATTAACCAATTGAGTTAATTAGCAATTTCTACTAGAGCCACTGTTACCTGCGACAACCTTCATATTAACCAATTGAGTTAATGAGCCATTTCTACTAGAGCCACTGTTACCTGTGACACCCTTCATATTAACCTATTGAGTTAATGAGCCATTTCTACTAGAGCCACTGTTACCTGTGACACCCTTCATATTAACCAATTGAGTTAATGAGCAATTTCTACTAGAGCCACTGTTACCTGTGACAACCTTCATATTAACCAATTAAATTAATGAGCCATTTCTAAGAGAGCCACTTCTACCTGTGACACCCTTCATATTAACCAATTGAGTTAATGAGCCATTTCTACTAGAGCCACTTCTACCTGTGACAACCTTCATATTAACCAATTAAATTATTGAGCCATTTCTAAGAGAGCCACTTCTACCTGTGACACCCTTCATATTAACCAATTGAGTTAATGAGCTATTTCTACTAGAGTCACTGGTACCTGTGACACCCTTCAATATTAACCAATTGAGTTAATGAGCCATTTCTACTAGAGCCACTGTTACCTGTGACACCCTTCATATTAACCAATTGAGTTAATGAGCCATTTCTACTAGAGCCACTGTTACCTGCGACAACCTTCATATTAACCAATTGAGTTAATGAGCCATTTCTACCAGAGCCACTTCTACCTGTGACAACCTTCATAATAACCAATTAAATTAATGAGCCATTTCTAAGAGAGCCACTTCTACCTGTGACACCCTTCATATTAACCAATTGAGTTAATGAGCCATTTCTACTAGAGCCACTTCTACCTGTGACAACCTTCATATTAACCAATTAAATTAATGAGCCATTTTTAAGAGAGCCACTTCTACCTGTGACACCCTTCAATATTAACCAATTGAGTTAATGAGCCATTTCTACTAGAGCCACTTCTACCTGTGACACCCTTCAATATTAACCAATTGAGTTAATGAGCCATTTCTACTAGAGCTACTGCTACCAGCGACAACCTTCATTTTTAGTTATTGAGTTAATGAGCCATTTCTACTAGAGCCACTTCTACCTGCGACAACCTTCATATTAAACATTTGAGTTAATGAGCCATTTCTACTAGAGCCACTGTTACCTGTGACAACCTTCATTATAACCAATTGAGTTAATGAGCCATTTCTACTAGAGCCACTTCTACCTGTGACAACCTTCATATTAACCAATTGAGTTAATGAGCCATTTCTACTAGAGCTACTGTTACCTGTGACAACCTTCATAATAACCCATTGAGTTAATGGGCCATTTCTACTAGAGCCACTTCTACCTGTGACAACCTTCATATTAACCAATTGAGTTAATGAGCCATTTCTACTAGAGCCACTGTTACCTGCGACAACCTTCATAATAACCAATTGAGTTAATGAGCCATTTCTACTAGAGCTACTGTTACCTGTGACAACCTTCATAATAACCCATTAAGTTAATGAGCCATTTCTACTAGAGCCACTTCTACCTGTGACAACCTTCATATTAACCAATTGAGTTAATGAGCCATTTCTACTACTTCTACCTGTGACAACCTTCATATTAACCAATTGAGTTAATGAGCCATTTCTACTAGAGCTACTGTTACCTGTGACAACCTTCATATTAACCAATTGAGTTAATGAGCCATTTCTAAAAGTCTTCTGCCAGCCGCTGACAAAACACACCGCACTATATGCACTATATCGCACTGGTTCACACAGCCACACATTTTTTTTACAAATTCCTATCAGTGCTGCCCCCTTCTCTTTACATTAAACCACTGCATGTTATCGCCGAGCATATTAAGAGTATTAAGGTTTGAAATTCCCACCGCTAGTTCACTACAGGAGTCTAACAACAAGAAAACAAACAAGAAAATATACGAAAAGAAAATACTTTGCACTAAACATACGTGTGTCATTTATCGAACATTCTAGACTTTGTCAGTAGGGCATGGTTTTAGTGACTTACGAATGCTACAATTAATTATATAATTGTTTTTAAAAAAATAAAGTATGCGAGAATATAAATTTAAATAAAATCACATCATTGTCTGAACATTACTCATTTACTACAAATTATTTCTATGGAAACTTCTGAAAGTATCACTGTTAAATTCATTATATACCCAAGTGTTGTTTGATAAATTTTTAAGTGTTTTAATTATAAAGAAACACCAATTATTCACCTAAACTGACATAAACCTACTGCGACCTTTAAAGCAGCACTTTGGCTATAAATAATAATTGGCTAATTTAATTGGGATGCATTGATAATAATAATAACAATGAAATACACATATCTCTGATTCGACATGGCGAAAGCGGTGTATCTGACGTAATGTTATCAAACATCTTATCAACGGTTCTATATATATCTGTGTATCTACAATCAATGCGTGACCAAAAGTTATCACTAAAACAATGAGCCAGACATGATTACCAAGTGACATCCGTCCTAATATCGAGTTAGAAAGAAACGCCTACCAAACTACCTCATCTTATCAGGTGAAATCAAGGCTCTGGTCCAGTAGATCCGTGGATAATATCCATCAATGTATTCGTCACTTTGCAGCAGTGGGATAAACAATCATCCACAACAACAGAACAAAACAAGGTAAGTTATGACTATTTAGTATTGTGGATTACCTTTCTTGTATTTGAAGCATATAAAAGTGTCAGATGTCAAGGGAATGAAAACTGAAGTAGAAATATCAAAGACGGAAATTAAATTGTTATCTGTACCATCATTTGGATAATGACTTCAAAAGGTGAACCAAGGTGAGAAATGAGGTGTAGAACTTTTAAAAGTACACTGAATAATATGAATGTGATTGGTCCGGAGGTCATTTTAAGTTTGGTCGGGAGGTCTTTTTAAGTTTGGTCGGGAGGTCATTTTAAGTTTGGTCGGGAGGTCTTTTTAAGTTTGGTCGGGAGGTCATTTAAAGTTTGGTCGGTAGGTCATTTTAAGATTGGTCGGTAGGTCATTTAAGGTGTGGTCGTTAGATGATTTAAAGTTTGGTCGGGAGGTCATTTTAAGATTGGTCGGTAGGTCATTTAAAGTTTGGTCGGGAGGTCAATTTATGTTTGGTCGGTAGGTCATTTTAAGTTTGGTCGGTAGGTCATTTAAAGTTTGGTCGGGAGGTCATTTTAAGTTCGGTCGGTAGCTCATTTTAAGTTTGGTCGGTAGGTCATTCTAAGTTTGGTCGGTAGGTCATTTTAAGTTCAGCTTCATTTGGAATGTGTCTAACGTTTCTGGTAGAAGCTATGGAGGAAGATAATAACATTTGACATTGATAAAAGTTATTGAAGTACAAAAGTAGCTTACTATTGACAAGTTTGTTACTTTGAAAACTCTCCATGGTTCATAATAAAAATGCCATTTTTAACGTCAACACAGCAGTGGTTGATATAACACACACATTTCTTAAAGTTTACTTTTAAACTCGTAAGTAGTCTTCAGGGCATATATATTTTTTCGAGGGCAGGTCAACTTGACATAGATCGCGAAATTTGTAGGCTTGACAAAATATTTTCAAGTAAATATATTTATGTGTGTGTGTGTGTGTGTGTGTGTGTGTGTGTGTGTTTATGTGTTTGTATGTGTGTGTGGTGGCGGGAGGGGGTGTTGCGTCAAGTTCACGGTAGACCAAGGTGTCAACTATTCGGTGTCCAAAAGATTGTTTAAAGATAATTAAAACTTTTAAGTGAGTAAAAAAAAAAATTCAAATAGTGCCTTATAATAATTTTTAGCGCATTTTCGAGAAGTCGAATGCGCTATTGCACCCGTTTTGTCCGTCCGTCCGTCCGTCCGTCTGTGATCACCCTAGATCTCAGCATCCATAAGTCCTAGACCCATGATGTATATATGTTTTTTGTATGTCCTGACCTGCCATTTGTGCATCAACACTCAGTTACTCGATCCGTTAAAAAACCCCGTTAAAACTACCAAAAAACATTGCGAATCGAGAGATAACACTGGCGCAGGCAACGACCGCCATTGCCGAAAGTCTTAGTATTATCAAAAGAATTAGTTTTTTTTGTTGACGTCATTAGAATATGTGTAAAAGTTTAGAGAGTTTTACGTCATCTTTTGTGGTGACTTCAATCAAGATCTTAGCGGCCCAGGGGCAGAAATTGAAAACTTTTTCGAAACAAGCTTCAACATTCAACTACTTTCACCAAGATTGGCAACCACGATCTATCAAACAACAATTGACGGAGTATTTTGGCGATTAGCTGATTACAATTTAGAATGTTTCATTTATGAGTCCTATTTCAGTGACCACAAACCACTTGTAGTTAGATTAAAGAGAAAATAAAAAATTTTAAAATGTAAAGAAATGACTTTTAAATAAAAAAATTTTCAGGTATATTCATTACACAAGAAAATTAATAAAAATATGTCTAAAATCTAAACACAATTACTGATAACTACATAATGCTGATATCTAACATAAGTACTGATACATAATACGAAAATGCGCTAACACGTCCTGAGTTCCAAAAGGGACCAGGCTTAACATGATTTTTTACATAGTTCAGTATTAACCATGGGTTCATATGTTACATTTTAGGCAGAGTTTCATAATTTTACAATTCACAGGAATAGTAGACACCATCTTAGAAATCGCGGGTCGTAAAATAATTGGTCAAGTGTTCAATTAGAAACTGTGCATTGTAAAACTTGTAGACATTCGGACCTTACGAAACAAATAGAGTTTTATAATCTAGTGAAATGATATAAAGGCACTAAATGTACTAGGTCATTCAGGCCACACAAAGGGTCCTTAGCCTCATACTACAGATAGGTCACACAGATCATTCATAGGTTCCCTGAACCCATAGTGTCAGAAAGTTTTAATAAATATTTTCGTGTTGATCAAATACTAATGCAATATTTCTTTCAACAACAGAGCCCGCGAGAGTCTCTCGGCACGCCATGGCTGGTCATCTGGTCGTCTTGCTGACCGTAGCAAGCGTCTTGATCCTGGTCCACCCTGACACCGTCACGGGGACGAAGGCAGGTTTTGGACGTTGGTCACCTAGAAGATGGCTGTCAAAGACCTCAGTACAGCCGAGTCTTGTACCTCACAAAACACGACATGGCCAGAGCACCCACAAGCCACCAGTGACATCACCGGTCATACATGTGAGGAAGTCATCATCTAAACCCGGTTTACCAGGCCATACACACAAGATGAACCCATTCCTGCAATATGTGCAACAGCTAGGAAAAGGTGGAAAAATTAACCCAACAATAAGCCATAATGTGGTGACCAATAGACGACATGAAAGAACGACGGCACGAGCTTCCTTTAGAACTGAACGTCATGTTGGAACCACGGGCCGAGCTCTCTACAATATTGAACGTCATGTTGGAACCACGGGCCGAGCTCCCTTCACTACTGAACATCACAGTGAAACTCCTGGTAGAGCTGCAATTTCAACTGGACATCCTGAAGGAACCACTGGTCGAACCTCAAAAACAACTGGACATCATGAAGGAACCCTTGGTCGAACCTCAAAAACAACTGGACATCATGAAGCAACCACTGGTCGAACCTCAAAAACAACTGGACATCCTGAAGGAACCACTGGTCGAACCTCAAAAACAACTGGACATCCTGAAGGAACCACTGGTCAAGCTCCACATACAACTGGACATCATGAAGGAACCACTGGTCGAACCACAAAAACAACTGGACATCCTGAAGGAACCACTGGTCGAACCTCAAAAACAACTGGACATCCTGAAGGAACCACTGGTCAAGCTCCATATACAACTGGACATCATGAAGGAACCACTGGTCGAACCTCAAAAACAACTGGACATCAAGAAGGAACCACTGGTCGAACCTCAAAAACAACTGGACGTCATGAAGGAACCACTGGTCGAACCTCAAAAGCAACTGGACATCATGAAGGAACCACTGGTCAAGCCCCATATACAACTAGCCGTCGTGAAGTTAATCAAACTGAAGAATGGTATAACAACATTACCCCAACGCCCCCTACTTCTAGTGTCTTCTATGTCTGTCAAGACAAAACGGTGATCAATGTGACTGACGTATGTAACGGAGACACAGACTGTCCAGATGGTTCAGATGAAACTTTAACTATCTGCCAGTTATTGGTAGACGCTGACTCATGCCCGCTGTTTTACATCGCATGCGACAACAGCACGAAATGCATTCATGTATCCCAATTGTGTGATGGTGTCGTGGACTGTGCGGATGGTCATGACGAAAAAAAGTGCGGCTTCCAATGTGCCGATGGTATTTTCCACATCCACCTTTCATCGGTGTGCAACAACAAACGTGACTGTTGGGACGGAAGTGACGAATTGACTCAGCCGGGAACAAACTGCAGCTGTTCAGAGTTTGCGTGTCCGGCGGGAAAATGCATTGAACTTCAGGAAGTCGCCAACGCTGGTGCCGAATGTTGGGGGAGGGTAACTCCTGTCAAAAATGACACTGACCGATTCTGCAGCAGACCCTCGGAGTTTCTGTGCGATAACGACACCAACTGCCGCCCAGCTACAGACAGATGCGACAACTTCAAAGACTGTTTAGACGGTAGTGATGAGATGAAAGCTGACATGTTCGGTGAACCAGTTTGCGACTGCGCAAGTTTCGTTTGCCTTAACAGCACGTGCATCCCGATGGACAGAGCTTGTGATGGCGTCAACGACTGTGGTGACTACTCGGACGAACTTTTGGCCGAATGTACGCCCAACAAGCCCAGAAATTGTGGAACAGGTTTTGAAGATGAAGAGTTTCAGTGCGGTGATGGTACGTGCATCAAGAAGATGTACAAATGTGATGGGAAATACGACTGTTTGAACGGGGCCGATGAACTTTACAGCACGTGTTACGTCAAACCCGTCTGCCATGAATTCACGTGCAGCAATGGCAACTGCATTTCGAAATCTTTAGTCTGCAATAATTTCGATGACTGCGATGATTCCTCTGACGAGCTTGGCTGCACAAGTAAGAACAATGTCGTTTTTAATGATGATGATGATGATGATTACTGGTTTGATGATAATTTGGGTTTATATGTACCCTTGACTGTCTTCTGTGGGGTCATAATATTTTTCGTGACCGTGGCCATTATAGCGGCCGTGGTCCGAAGGAATGTAAAGAGAAATGCCAGGGTCCAGCGGTCAAGAGATGTCCGCGCCAGGATGGCGTATACGACTCCTGTGTTTGTCGGTCCACCATCTTATTCTGAGGCGGTTGGCGGGAATAATGTTCAAAGAAAAACAGAGTGCAGCTTTGTGAACCCACTCAATGAGGGAAATACTAGCGGCCCTTAAAGTAGATGGACGTGATTAATACAAGCATTCGGAGGTGACGATATTATACAGGGGAGTCTTTTAATCATCATTACGAGAGACAGAAGGCAGGAGAAGGCATAGGACGAAACAAGGTAGACGCCCAGGAAAGTTAAGAAACTGACATCATCACCACTGCAAACTTTCTAATGCAATAACGACCGGGACAATTAAGAGTAATTGATATCTTGAAGTTGTATTATGTGAAGACTGAACGACTAATGATGTTAATAAACCATGTTTTAATGTCAAGAGTTTCGATTAAATGCAATCTTATGACATGTTTCATTCTAAACTCTGTGCCTTAATGCAAACCCTTCCTACAAACAGAAGCTTTAAAAGTTTTATTAAAAATACAATGTAGTGTTTCGAAATATTTTTTTTTATTATCAACAGTCCTACGCAACACTTATAGATATCTAAAATAATTTATATAAAGACATAAACTTCTGTTAAATTATCTTAATCTTGACTACATTCTTACTAAATAATATCACCTATGTTTAAAAGTAAATTTTCTAAATACTGTGTATTGTTTAAAATATTAACACATTGTTATACTAAATAGTTGTAAATAGAAGAAAAGAAGCCAGCGCTTTATATCAAGAGTAATAGATAGTGCAATTTTGAAAAGTTAAAATGACTTATTTGTTCTTTGTCATACAATATAAATGATTTGTTGAACGGTATACTATATAGCTGATTTGTCTTATAGTATACAATATAACTTATTTGTTCTAAAGTATACAATAGAACTGATTTGCTGTACGGTATACTATATAAATAAATAAAACCTAACTACTTCAATAACACCGTCTTAAAATTCCTTGTACCATGAAAATTGGATTGTGAACAAAACGTTAGATGATTAAATTATTAAATAAATCCTCTAGCGAATCTCTAGGTTTAAATAATGAAGTGTTCAAAGTTCAAGGTCGTCTTGAATTCGTCCACCTATCTCCCGTTGTTCGTTCCAGAAGTTAAAAGATTGGCGAGTTAAGACATTGTGAGTTAAGACATTGTGAGTTAAGACATTGTGAGTTAAGACATTGTGAGTTAAGACATTGCGAGTTAAGATATTGTGAGTTAAGACATTGTGAGTTAAGACATTGTGAGTTAAGACATTGCGAGTTAAGACATTGTGAGTTAAGACATTGTGAGTTAAGACATTGTGAGTTAAGACATCGTGAGTTAAGACATTGTGAGTTAAGACATTGTGAGTTAAGACATTGTGAGTTAAGACATTGTGAGTTAAGACATCGTGAGTTAAGACATCGTGAGTTAAGACATTGTGAGTTAAGACATTGCGAGTTAAGACATTGCGAGTTAAGACATTGCGAGTTAAGACATTGTGAGTTAAGACATTGTGAGTTAAGACATTGTGAGTTAAGACATTGTGAGTTAAGACATTGTGAGTTAAGACATTGTGAATTAAGACATTGTGAGTTAAGACATCGTGAGTTAAGAAACCTATCGTCAAGCACCGGGTAACTTCCATTTACGGAGAGACAGGAAATTGTTGGAGAGACCATGTGGTCAGGGGCGGGGGGGGGAGTGTTGGAGAGACAATGAGGTAGTTGTGATATTGTCCCCAGGCCCACCGTGTTCTAACGGTTGGAATCTGATTCGGTCGGTAGACTGGGTCGTCTGTCCAGCACAGAGACCGTTGACTGCTAGTTGAAGAAATCGTTGCACCAGACACTGACGAGGATCGCTTGTTGAGATTTGATCCATTTCTTGATCACAGTTATAAAACGAGGGAAAAACTAGGTTTTGAATAACCATTTCTTTAAAACAAAAGACTAACAAAACATGTCACAAAAAGTTAACTAGATATTTTGGGAAAGAAAAATTTCGGGCATTCATAAAAAATCCTAAAGATTTAGTGTTTAGGAAGTACAGTAGCTGAATTAGTCACATTAAAAAAAAAGCGTATACACTTGTGTAATAAATATAATTAAAAGTCAAATTATTTCTAACTATTTGTGTAGAGATTTTAATATATTAACACACAAATCACAGAAATGGAATCGCATGTGTATCTATTTTTATCTTTACTGATACTAAGATGTAAAAAGTGAAAACAATATGAGCCTAGACCAATGAGAAAACAAGTCTAAACCCGGAATTGAGAAATTGTTGTATCTCAAACTATATTTGTTTATTCTGACACCTTGGACTTCCTGTTTACTTTTAGAGAAGAAATTTTCCGATGCCGGGCTGCAATGGAAAGAAAGGGTTCAAAGGTCAAGACTTTGCATCTTTTACCCGTTGTCACCATCGTCTTCAACGACGGTAATCCTAGATGTTAAACTGTGTCGAAGTATAGCTTTGGGGCCGTCCATAAATTATAGCTATAAGGCCGTCCATACATTATAGCTATGGGGCCGTCCATAAATTACAGCTATGGGACCGTCCATAAAGTACGTCATGCTCCGGAGGGATGAGATAAAGTGTGACAGTTAGTGACAGAGGGGAGAGGGGTCAGGCAATGGGTGACGCCACCTTTGTTTTAGATAAAATGTGAATTATTTTAGAGTAAAAAAATTGTTCGAAATTGTGACATACTTTGGGTGGTGAGTGGGGCAAGATTTGTGACAGTTTGTGACGGTGGGGGTGATTAAAATGGTCAAATTTAGCGTAACGTACTTTGTGAACGGCCCCTATCAAATCCCATAGTAAAACCCATATTTAAACACATGGACAATGTCATTGTTTAATTTAAATAAATACATATTTTTTTGAAAATAAGTGTAATCATAAGAGGGTTCGTCACTGTTTAGTTACTTCACAAAATGTAATAGTAGGCATTTGAACTAGTTTGGCTATAGTAAGGACCGGCAACTCTACAAGCGCGGTGTTTAATCAGAATATCGAGTAACTCACCCTAGGGACGACCGCATTTACTTAAACAAACGTGAAGGGGTGGGGAATGTTGACCTCGTGCCGTCTGCGCCTGAATCTCTAGGGTTTGAGAGTACAAATCAGAAAACACGGTTTGAAACTCGTCTGTTTAAGGTTTCACCACCACCGGAAGTTCGATCAATTGAATGACGGGAGAAAATCATTCCAAAGTGGGGCGAACTAAGAAGCACTGTAACTTGCAAAATTTATGACTGACTAATGGCAAATTAGAATACATTATTTTTTGAATATTACTAATTTCTACCATGTCAATAAGCGAACAGATCACGACTATAAGATACAACTCACATTATAGTCTATCACATACCAATAATAATATACTCGGCAAGATACAATTTATAGGATACTTGGCAAAATACCGATTATAAGATACTCGGGAAGATACCAATTGTAAGATACTCGTCAAGATACCATTTATATTATAGTCGGCAAGATACCACTTATAAGATACTCGGCAAGATACCAATTTTAATCTACTCGACAAAATACAACTTATAATATACGTGGTCAGATAGCACTTATAATATTTGCCAGCAGATACCACTTATAATATACTCGGACACGTGCCACTTATATTACACTAACAATATACCGCAAATTTCCCTACAGTTATTTGTCATTGTAAACTAAAGTCTCTCCATACTACAAGTTATGGTCTCTCTCTGGAACTAAAATTAATTGGCTTACTGAGACATTTGTCGCCCATCTTTCGTCATCAGCAGTTGTGTCAACACTTCGTTGCTCGGAGACCATCTCTGGCATATCAGTCCGCCATTATGGACAAAGACTGGCCATGACAGATTGTTCACTTTACTGACCCGCCATTATGGTGGCATTGAGACAAAGACTGGCCATGACAGATTGTTCACTTTACTGACCCGCCATTGTGGTGGCATTGAGACAAAGACTGGCCATGACAGATTGTTCACTTTACTGACCCGCCATTATGGTGGCATTGAGACAAAAACTTGCCATGACAGATTGTTCACTTTACTGACCCGCCATTATGGTGGCATTGAGACAAAGACTGGCCATGACAGATTGTTCACTTTACTGACCCGCCATTATGGTGGCACTGAGAC
>MUZC01000051.1:55035-83045 GCA_002072015.1 Radix auricularia | reverse complement strand
CCCGCCATTATGGTGGCACTGAGACCTGTGGCCATGACAGATTGTTCACTTTCCTGACAAGATTGTTATAAACATAGTCTCACATTAATCACGGGCATTGTGTATGTGTGTGGGGGGGTGGGGGGTGGGGATAAATTTGACTCATGGCGAAATTTAAAAACTGTTCTTTTCTTTAGAAAAACAAGCTGAACCTAAATCTATTTAACGCCCTGGTTTTACTTAAATCGCAAAGTTTTTTTTGTTGTTGTGAATATTAAGCCTTATACCTGTCTTGAGCGGTTTTACCTGTTATTTATGTGTGTTCGATCTCTTTGACAATTTATGTTATAAATATTTACGCCAAGAGACTCGAATTCGGGCGTGGAATGGGTTGCCTGCGGAAATCAGGAAAGCCAACACTTTATCATCATTTAAAACAGTAATAAGAGTACAGGACTAGACACAGACCACAGATAAACGTAGGATGCAATAATCTTCTGTTTGGAAGGAGCGCCTGTAACAGATATACACCAGAGTTTTGACCTTCATGTACACCAGAGTTTAAACCTTCATGTTTACCTATTTACCATTCTGTCCCCTTAAATAGTATTGACCGACCATAAGATGATTACGTCATTAGGCTTGCTAGACCAACTAATATACAAGCGGCATTTCCCATTTAAAATGTGACATATCTCTCATGGCCGGCTGAGGGGAATTCGAGGCCCTGGAGGTAAGTAAATTTTCTGGCCTTAAATTTAATAGAAAAATATATAAAAAATATGGAAAAAATCTTGTGTGAGGCCCCCACTAATGATGATTGTAATCGGAGGCCCTGGGCGTCTGCCTAGTTTGTCTTTGCCTTATGCCTACCTTGTAACTCTTATTCTGTGAACATCTTATAAACTCTGCAAGCTGGCGTCTAATTCATTCCGGATGGATAGAGCATAGAGCATAGAATGAGAAGCAGTCTGCCCAATATGGATACAGAGTTAGAAATTCACACGGACGGAAAGATAAGGAGAGAGAGAGAGAGAGCGAGAGAGAGAGAGAGAGAGAGAGAGAAAGAGAGAGAGAGAGAGAGAGAGAGATATGTAAAAGACCGGGGAGGGATCACAGACATAGAAAAGGAAGTCGAGAAAAAAAAGACGGACACACGAAAAGAAGAGATTAGTTTGCATGTCGCGACACAAAAAGATGCCAGGAAATTCTAATTAAATTTGAAAGTCGAGCCAGATTGTCGTTTCAAATAAAAGAATTTCCTAACCACCTGCACTTTTCAAACGTTATTTTGTTAATTGTGATCATTTTAGCAGAGTAAAATGTACTGAAGGCTTTTAAAGTCCACATGTTTATAGTGCACACGTTTACAGTGCACATGTTTAAAGTGCACATGTTTATAGTGCACACGTTTACAGTGCACATGTTTACAGTGCACATGTTTAAAGTGCACATGTTTATAGTGCACATGTTTATAGTGCACATGTTTATAGTGCACATGTTTATAGTGCACATGTTTACAGTGCACATGTTTAAAGTGCACATGTTTATAGTGCACATGTTTATAGTGCACATGTATAGCTTGAAGTGTTGACAATATCGCTTTCTTAAAATTATTTGTTGGTTGTGTTCAAGCAGTTACTCAAACAGAGTCAGAGGTGGTCAAACATCTGGCCATGAAACATACACAGTATTGGGGTAAAGTTGTTGGTATAATTCACAGGTGTTTGAATTTGTGTGGCGGTGTGGAGTTAGTATGGTGTGGAGTTAGTATGGTGATGTGAGACCAGCGGCGTAGCGATACTAAGTGCCAACCGGGGCACAACTCAGATTTTCCGCACACAAAAATGAACTAATTAATTCTGCAGAAATTAACGGTTAATTAATAGATTAATCATTTAAAAGTTTAATCGCTTAAAATTAATTTGATCGATTAAAATTCGATTACAATTTAAAGATATATTTCTATTTTTTTTCCTCCCAATTTGTTAATAATTTATATTTTTTGTGACTTACTTACCCTCGTATTGTTATTATTTTTTTAGACTGAAAAAAATTAACTGAAAATATTTCATGCATGGAAAAAAATAATCCAAACTAAAGATCAAATACTCGGGTGTGTTAATAAATGAGAAACTATCATGGAATCCCCATGTCAATGAAGTCATAATGTCCTCGATTGTGTGTAGGTTTATCAATTATTTGATAAATGTTGCATACATCCAAAATTTCCGCTATTTTTGCTGTCGAGTGATTCTGAGGTTGATCACAGTCTTATCTCTTAAAGACGCCCCTTCTATACAGAAGATTATCATGAAAGTTAATGTCCCCTGTTATCATGTAAGTGCCTGGAAGGGCATTCAGGTAAGTGATGTCCATGTAAAGAGAAGGTGAAGGGCATTCAGGTAAGTGATGTCCATGTAAAGAGAAGGTGAAGGGCATTCAGGTAACTAGTGCCCATCTCAACCTAAGGTGCCACGCATCCAGGTAAGTAATGTCCATGTAAAAAAAGGTGAAGGGCATTCATGACATTCAGGTAACTGGTACACATGTAAAAAAGAAGATGTAGGTCATCAGGGTAACTGTTGCCCATGTCAACCATATGATGCAGGGCATCCAGGTAATTAATGCCCTAAGGTGCATGGCGAGTAGTTAAATCTTTGGTTTATTCAGACCCGTTCTTGTGAAGTTGGGCAACACATTATGTACTCACCTTGTAACAAAAACAGCGCGAACATGTGAAAGGTCAACACACAGAAATCGCTTGCTTTTACTTCGTTTGTCCTTGACCTTTGTGACCCCAACTGGCGTACTCTAACAGTTCGGCAAAGTACACCCCCAAATCGTGTACTTTTGTCCATATGGTACGTTACACTACGACCCCAGGGCAAAGCCATGTTGGTTGGGGGGGGGGTTGCCAGGCAAACCCATTAAGATAAAAATAGCAGTGGAGATCACAGACAAACCGAACTAACTGTCCCACCAGGCTAACGAGGAAATCATAGGACAACAAAGATGGCCGTTCCCTTTAAGATGTGTCTCGTTTAATTTCCTTTTGTTTTCAAACAAACTTTGGTGGCTAATTGAAGGAAGCTTCTAAAAAAAGGGATAAGGGTTAAAAGAAAACGGACAACCTTGGATCAATATCTTCTTGGATGAAGCTTAAGCACGTTTTGATTACTTAAAGTCAAGTCTTTCCGCTACATTGTCACCTGAAGATCATGTCTTGTTCTCTATAGGAGCTGTCTTTTCGGGTCTTGTTTTCTCTAGGTCCTGTCTTTTTCGGGTCTTGTTTTCTCTAGGTCCTGTCTTCTTCGGGTCTATTTCTCTCTAGGTCCTGTCTTCCTTAAGTATTCTTCTCTCTAGGTCCTGTCTTCCTTAAGTATTCTTCTCTCTAGGTCCTGTCTTCTTCAGGTCTTGTTCTCTCTAGGTCCTGTCTTCTTTAGGTCTTGTTCTCTCTAGGTCCTGTCTTCTTTAGGTCTTGTTCTCTCTAGGTCCTCTCTTCTTCGGGTCTTGTTCTCTCTAGGTCCTGTCTTCTTTAGGTCTTGTTCTCTCTAGGTCCTGTCTTCTTTAGGTCTTGTTCTCTCTAGGTCCTCTCTTCTTCGGGTCTTGTTCTCTCTAGGTCCTCTCTTCTTTGGGTCTTGTTCTCTCTAGGTTCTGTCTTCTTCGGGTCTTGTTCTCTCTAGGTCCTCTCTTCTTCAGGTCTTGTTCTCTCTAGGTCCTGTCTTCTTTAGGTCTTGTTCTCTCTAGGTCCTGTCTTCTTTAGGTCTTGTTCTCTCTAGGTCCTCTCTTCTTCGGGTCTTGTTCTCTCTAGGTCCTCTCTTCTTCGGGTCTTGTTCTCTCTAGGTTCTGTCTTCTTCGGGTCTTGTTCTCTCGAGGCCCTGTCTTCTTTAGGTCTTGTTCTCTATAGGTCCTGTCTTCCTTAGGTATTGTTCTCTCTAGGTCCTGTCTTCCTTAGGTCTTGTTCTATCTCGGTACTGCCGTCTGTACATCCTGTTATTCCATCTTAGTCATCTTTACCTTCAACTTTAGATCCTATCTCTTTAAGGTCCTATCATTTCTTTTATCTAGAGCCAATTATCTTTAAGTCTAGTATTCTCTAGGTCCTTTCATTGTTGCTTGTGGTCTACTTTACATCAAATATTCTGGAGGTCCTGTCCTCTTTCGGCAAAACGTTTTAGGACATTTTTTTTTCTAACTAGTGCCATTCGATATCTTCTGTGTATAATCTATTGTTCCCAAAGCCATGTATTCTTTAGGCCCAATCTACTTAAGGTCATGTATTCACTATATTCGGTATTCTTTAGGACCTGTACTTAGGACCTGTAGCTTATGTTAGTTCAAGGTCTCTCAGCCTGCCACCATTGTTTGAGATCACTTGGACGGTACAAGAACTCAGGGTATGGTCCTGAGGATGAATACCAGCAAGGGACAATTAAGATTAGTGAGGTACACACTTACCCACCTTCCATTGAACCGTCAACCCATTATACTGATTCTTTTCATATTCCACAAAAACTCCACCAATCATACTGTAACTCTTCATCTTCCACCAACACTCCACCAATCATACTGTAGCTCTTCATCTTCCACCAACACTCCACCCATCATACTGTACCTCCTCATCTTCCACCCACACTCCACCCGTTTCATCTTTGCCCCAATCAAACATATGCCCCATCCACCTTTGTGCAATAATCCTTTCATCGCTGACCTCCTTTGTACTCCGACGACCCTAAATATCTTATGACGCAAAGAGCTGCAAGCTTTGAGAACTATTTTTGTTGAGTGCACTCAGATCTTTTATTATTTCTTCCTTTAGGGGGCGGTGCCTTGTTAGCCCAATACCCGCGTCTGGTTTATTAATGAAGGGGATCCGGAAATTCCCTCTTGGTGTGAGAGTTTACCTTTAGCTCTTCCGTCATGTTTTTCTGACAGTGGCTGATGCGTACAGTGTTAAGGTAAATGTGTTTATTTCAGGGTTAAAGGAGATGTTGTACAGGGATAGGAACACATGTGTACATTGTTGGTGGGGGGGGGGGCTTATTGGATACAACAACTGGTATGTCTGGAAGATGATTACGTCACTTATAGACTTTTTTTGTTTTTCTTTTTTGGAGCTTGAAAGAAATCACCTTACACACGCAGTTATTCAGCACATAGTATTAACGTATAACACTATGTACACACTACGTACTAAATTAACATATAACACTCTGTACACACTACATAATAACATTTAACACTATGTACACATTACATAATGTTAAAATTAATATAACCTATAACAACATGGTACACTACATAATATCAACATATAACAATATATACACACTAAATTATATTAATATATAACACAATGTACACATTACATAATATTAACAAATAACACCATGTACATACTAAATATTAAAATATAATTCTCTGTACACACGAGATCGCAAACAGCAGGATTAGACTAAAAACATAAACAGTTGTGATGTGTGTAGCCTGATTTGGTTTTCTTTGTCAGTCAATTCGAACAAATAGATTTAAGAAAACATACAATAGTACAAATAGATGAAGAAAATATACAATAGAAATAGATGAAGAAAACATACAACAATACATGCAGCTGCCCAACACTTGTTAATGATATTTACGCCATGTAACTTGTTGCGTTCTGGGTTCTGGATATAATCTTAATAAGACAGACTCTTGTCAAATATAATATCTTCTTTATTATGGTAGAAATACACGTATAAATCCTTCACTATGTGTATTACACTGAAGTCAATACAGCCGTCGAGACATCCAATTCTAGGCATACAGGCTCACAGTGTTCACAGTGTTCGAGCAACCTCGATAACACAATGTCTCAACAAGCACAGCCCTGGCCTACGTCCACACGACTCTCAGACGTTACACCACCCTCTGACGGTACTAGCCTCTCACACACTACACAGTCCCACACTATTTATAGCCCTTGCACTCTCAAGTCATTGCTTGACATTCACAAGTCCGTCAACTGAACACCGTTCAAACATTCTCACAACAACTCACAACAACTCAGTGACAGTGATTCTCATACCTTGACATATCCCCCCTCTTCCGTTAGATTCTACTTGCTAGTAGAATCTCACAATCAAAACAAGTCAGGGTATTGAATCACTAAACATTCATTACACATCATGAAAAAAATGGCCTTACTACATGAAATAACATCATATACATACATCCTATTCATAATCCCTTAATCTATTACATCATGGAAAACATACTACTGCCGCTTTAGCAAACGGAAGCAGTCCTCTACTCGAATTACATAGTTACATAGTCTCAAAAAATAATTCATTTTAGCAGCAATAACAAACAAAATTTACACATGCGAGGTCTTACATTATTAGCCATAAGTGATAATCAATTTTTATACCAATATACACATACAATATACTTATCTATATATACACCCGATCTCAGGTGAAAAAAAATATCTATACAAGATCTCAGGGAAAAAAAAATAATTATATATATACAAGATCTCAGGAGAAAAAAGAAAAAAAAACTATATATATATATATATATACAAGATCTCAGGAGAAGAAAAAACCCCAAGAACAACATATTTTTACAAATTACAAAATTACCTATCAGGCAAAACAAAAAAATGCTAGTACTTGTCCACCTCATGGGACCTTTGAAAGAGCAATCCCTGCTCTAATAATAATTTCTTTACCGGGACCTGTGCTATTGAGATCTCTTATCCCACTATAGCCACTGTCCTATTGGGATATTATAAATACAGCCCGCCATTCCTGCCACCAGGGACTTGGTTAATTGTGTTAACAAAAACTGCCCATCACTCCTGTTGTACAGGACGTAGTAAATTATATCCCACCACAGCTTATCTCCCCTGCCATACAGGTCTGGCTAAATACTAGTTCATGTTTCTCATTATTAGCCTAACCCACATTTTCATTGTGTAAATAATCAAAATCATAACATATCTACAACATGAATATTCAAGATTACTACATTAACAGGTTACACAGGTTGCTTTAACTGACTCTACTGGTTCCTCATATAAATTCTTACGATATTTATTACAGGATTGCCTCCAGCATGAGGTAATCTTACAGGGATAACCACTTATCCAACTGCAATATTTCAGCATGATTGTATTTAACCCATTACAATCACTTATATCGCAATCATGTGCATCTATCAATAAATATGGCCTATGGAGATAACAACTTATCTATCCATACCCATAATTATCTTTATAACATAGCCATCATCATATCCTCATAATGATCAGCAAAAAAAACAAACCATCTTCATACACAATATTTTGACAACATCATCGTCTCATCGAACTATCAACATGAAAAAAAATGAGGTCTCTATGTTTAAATGTTCTTTTTGTTCTTACACATTCAACTCATTGGCCATGAATATTATGAAACCCTCATTAATACATGACCTTTAATGAGACCCTGTCACATTGTCCTCAAAATAATTTCTCAACCAAGACAAAACATAATCATAGACAAGTCCTCTTTAGTTATATTTAGTCATCAACTTGTTAACAAACCCAGCAAAAAAAATCATAGTCATTGTACTTGATGGTGGTATATTTCGTTTATCTTCTATTACTACCAGTACACGCCCCTGGTTATCGTTATCCTGACTGCTCGTTTTGCAACGCGAGCCTAGGCAGGACTTTTAACATGGCAATGCTACATAACCCCCAACTCGTGTCAAGGGCATCTTCTTTACCGTACATGTTCGTGGCGACCCACTCATATTCACGCCCGCTTATCAATATTTTTAGAATGCCCCCAACCATCAACCAGATCATTAGCCCTAACGGACAAGCACCCCGGTCATCTGATTCACATTCTCTGTAATTGGCTCTAATTCTACACGGGTTGTGACGCCTATTTGAGTTATTGTCGGTCACGGTCTGGTTATTTCTGGTCTGACCTGTCCCCACATAGTCACTCTCCCTGTCTTCTTGGTCACGAGAAAGGTTTGTCCCGCTGTCATAAACATAGCCCGTTTCTAACAAGTCAACACCAACTTCCCCTGAGCACATGTTATAATTTTGCGTGAACCCACAGCAGCGGTTCTCATTACTTTTTTCATTTTTATAATTGTGGATGCTTTTTCTACCTTTCCTGCAACACACTTTGCAGTTTTTACCTCATTACATTCATCCCTTATCACTATAGTAAGTTTCTCCTCTTGTGTATTTCTGCTCTGTTCTGTCTTTTCAACTATCCTAACTAACTGGTCTATCGTTGGCTTCTCATTTTGCTTATGGTCAACCTGTTGATTTTCAATGGATCCCTCTTTCTCTATTAGGGCTTCTTTTAATATCAAAATTTCATCATCTTTCACTATCAATTTCATACTTAAATCAAAGTTTATTTCTTCTTTTTCTTTATTGATCTCACACATTTCAGTAATGTCCTCTTCATTACTTGCTATGTTTCTGTTTAGTTCATCAATCTCCTCTTCTTCAGACTTCTTTAACTCTTCTGTGTCCTGCATTATACTAGTTAGATTTCTCTCCATTTCTATGTTCCAATTTTCGTAATCTTTTATCATTGACTTCAGATTTGTGTCATGCGTTTCTCCTATTTCTATCACCCTTCTCAAAATTTCAGCATCGTCTTCTTCACTCAGTGTAGCGTTGCATGTAACTAAAGTCTCTTCTCTAGGAGCTAGTTCTACACTATCTGTATTTTCTAATATGCTATCGTTTAGTTCTCTCTGTATTTTTTCTACTAACTCATCCTTTTCAACTAAGTGATTGTTTACTTGGGCAATTTTCATTTTTAAATTCTGTAACTCCATTTCATCTTCATCAAGTTCTGTATTGTGTTCTTTGCATTCTTTTGCTAAGGCTGTTAATTTACTTTGAGCGCAACACCATATTGCCTCTAGCTCACTCAATGTATCTTTAGGTTTCTCTAGTGCTATTTCAATAATTTCTTCTCTTTGTTCCGCTTTCCTAGACTCTAATTTTATTTCCCTACTTTCCCTATATTTTTTTCCTGCAGCTTCTATTTCTAGCAATTTTAATTTATGTTCCCTCTCTCTCTGTCTTATTAACTCCTCATATTCTCTCTGTTTTTCTTCATATTCTCTCTGTTCCCTTAATTTTTTCTCGTCATACTCTTTCTTTTTTCTTATTTTTCTTCTGCTTGAAACTCTTTCCATTTAGCCCTTACATATTCATTTAAATTCTCTCCCTTAAGTGTAAGTTTTCCCCCTGCTTTTCTAAATAACTCAATTTTCTCGTCTATTAATTGCAAGGTTTCCATCTCTACTTCCTACTATTGTACTAGGACAAAGGGGTTGGAGGAAAAAACATATCTAACATCGATTTCCTATTACACAATACTCTGAAGTTTACAATCATAAAAAAAATAATTATTTGTACTTGCCTTGACTGCCAGAACCAGTGAACACACTTTCACATGTAAGAAAAAAAATCACTACACATTTGTCCATGTAATAAATCTAAATTGTTACTGTCCTCCGACGACACTGTTGACACTGGGCAGCAACGAGGAGGGGATGTCTCTCTCAAGGACGGGACGGTCATCGATAACACACTGGCAGCAACGAGGAGGCAGATGTCTCTCTCAAGGACAGGACGGTCCCCGACAACACACTGGCAGGAACGAGGAGGCAGATGTCTCTCTCAAGGACAGGACGGTCCCCGACAACACACTGGCAGCAACGAGAAGCAGATGACTCTATCAAGGACAGGACGGTCCCCGACAACACACTGGCAGCAACGAGAAGGCAGATGACTCTCTCAAGGACAAGACAGTTCCCGGCAACACACTGGCAATAACGACGAGGCAGGTGTCTCTCTCACAGATTTTACCGACCACACATCGGACCTGATGACTGCGGCCGACACTTCGATGTTCGACAAGAGTTTCCAGAAGTCCACTGACGTAGCCCCCACTGTTGCGTTCTGGGTTCTGGATATAATCTTAATAAGACAGACTCTTGTCAAATATAATATCTTCTTTATTATGGTAGAAATACACGTATAAATCCTTCACTATGTGCATTACACTGAAGTCAATACAGCCGTCGAGACATCCAATTCTAGGCATACAGGCTCACAGTGTTCACAGTGTTCGAGCAACCTCGATAACACAATGTCTCAACAAGCACAGCCCTGGCCTACGTCCACACGACTCTCAGACGTTACACCACCCTCTAATGGTACTAGCCTCTCACACACTACACAGTCCCACACTATTTATAGCCCTTGCGCGCACTCTCAAGTCATTGCCTGACATTCACAAGTCCGTCAACCGAACACCGTTCAAACATTCTCACAACAACTCACAACAACTCAGTGACAGTGATTCTCATACCTTGACATAACTCTCCTGTTTAAACGTGCTATTTCTTATCACACGAATTCGTCTTCAAGTATTTATATTTATTTGTTGTAGCTTTGATAAGAAAATTCATACATAAAAACGACAGCTGTCAAAAGAATAAGTACGCATCGTTCACAAACTTTATTGTTTTGTCAACCAGGTTTCATAATTCCGATTTTGCACTAACAAAAACTTATAAAAAATAAATTTCAATAAAACATGAAAGGAAATATAGATTCTGTAAATTTATTACTTTTTCTAAAACAAAATATCAAAAGATTTAGTTGAAAAAATCAAAACATCATTACGTTAAATTTGTGTTAAACGACATAAAACGGTTGCTAGTCAGATTCTTTAAAGTTTACATTTCCTTTACAGTTTGCTTTGCTTGCCAGACTCGGAAGACGGTGTCACTAGCCCCCATCTGGTAGCCAGACCAGAACCCCGTCACTAACCCCCATATGGTAGCCAGACCAGACCCCCGTCACTAACCACCATCTGGTAGCCAGACCATAACCCCGTCACTAACCCCCCGTCTGGTAGCCAGACCTGACCCCCTCTCAATATTATTATTAACCAAAAACTCATTTACTATTATCGACAGCAGCCAGTATCTGCTAAAAGCGTCCAGCGGATAGTCTCTTTTGTAAAGTGCCTGCAGGGGAAGGAAATAAAAGAGAGAGAGAGAGAGAGAGAGATAGAGAGAGAGAGAGAGAGAGAGAGAGAGAGAGAGAGAGAGAGAGAGAGAGAGAAAGAGAAAGAGAAAGAGAAAGAGAAAAAACCAGGCAAGGCATTTAACTTCCAAAGCAAAGCCACACAATCGAAGTTATTTCTTGAGTATGGGGTACCATTACCTAACACGGGTCTATACTTCCCCAATCTCATTAGTGCTCCAACGGGAGAAACGTGTCTTGTGTATACAGCGTCATATTTCCATGACTTATGCTTAATCAATTTATTACCGTTTCGCCTGATTAGTGTGCACAATCTGGAGAGGCAAGCAGACGGACCAGGTCGCTTCTTACTAATTACATCATGGGCTTGTCTGTCGGCGCCAAAAGTACTAGTTTTGTTATGTGTTTAACTCAAGTTAATCAAAGACAGCTATAGTAGCCTAACAAAAATAAACTTAAATTAAAAAAGACTAATTTAAAGTCTTAACATGTAGGTTAAAAAATAGTAATTTTTAAAGTATTTTTAAAAATTATAATAAGCAAAAGTTTAATGAACATTAAGTACTGGCAAGTGAAGTATTGTATGAGTAAACTGCATGAACTTTTGGCAGAACTCAACAGAAGTTTGTTTTTTTTTGGTTTTGTTTTTAAATAATAAAATCCCCAATTGTATTATTTCTTTGTTTTACAAAACAAATATAATACTAATATATTTACAAAACCAATAATGTGATATTCAAATTTTGAAAACATGAAATTGAAAATAAAATTAAAAGCATCTCCACAATTTGATCAGTAGCCAAATAATCGCTTTACTGATACCACCAGCCTCGTCTCCGAGAGATAAGTGGATCTCTTTAATAGCCACCACTTTACTAGCCCAAGTCCTTGTGGGGAAACTCACTTAAAATGTTTCAACTACTTTCAACCAACAATCGTGTTGTAGTAAAACTGAAGAACGTTTTGAGACTTGGAGATTTCTTCCATCGATTTGAACCCATTGTTGACTCGAAGAAACGTTTATCGAACAGATGATTAGCAACAGTGAGATAACATTTTTACATCTATGTGAATTGAATATGCTTTTTGTACAATCTAAAAATGGTAAAATACAATTTTCTAAACAATCAAATGTAAAACATCATGACTATTAAAGGAATCAACGACTAGAAACTCTAGTTAATGAATAGTCTACAGGGTTACTCTAAGACTACTGATAATAGTTTACAGGGTTTTACGCTGTTTTGTTACGTCCGGTCAGGCCAACCCTTACCTTGTTTACGTCTTTTCCGTTTAATTTTTTATAAGCCTGATTGCAGTCCTACCCCTCATTTTGATAATAGTCTACAGGGTTACTCTAAGACTACCAATAATAGTTTACAGGGTTACTCTAAGACTACTGATAATAGTTTACAAGGGTACTCTAAGACTACTGATAATAGTCTACAGGGTTACTCTAAGACTACCAATAATAGTTTACAGGGTTACTCTAAGACTACTGATAATAGTTTACAGGGTTACTCTAAGACTACTGATAATAGTTTACAGGGTTACTCTAAGACTACTGATAATAGTCTACAGGGTTACTCTAAGACTACTGATAATAGTTTACAGGGTTACTCTAAGACTACTGATAATAGTTTAATGGAAAAGACGTAAACAAGGTAAGGGTTAGCCTGACAGGACGTAACAAAACAGCGTTTTGTTACGTCCTGTCAGGCTAACCCTTACCTTGTTTACGTCTTTTCCATTGAATTTTGTATCAGCCTGACTGCAGTCCTACCCCTCATTTTGATAATAGTTTACAAGGTTACTCTAAGACTACTGATAATAGTTTATAGGGTTACTCTAAGACTACTGAAAATAGTACGGAAATAATCCAACATATTTAACATATGTTCTCAATAAAGTATAGTCATAAAATAAGCTGATTAATATTTACATAAATTTTATGAAAGTCATTATAAAAAAACCCCGATTAAAATAGATTCACATATGGTTGAAATGAAAGTCTTTTTCTATAGACTAAAAATGTTATGTTAAACATATGATAAAGTTAAACAAAAATAATGTAATTATCAAGAGCCGCTTCTCATTGCGAATATCTCGGCTCATATCTTCTTGGCTTTCATATATTTTAAGATCGTCTGGAGGTCACAGTGCGCACGCATCCTGGGCCAATGTGTTCCGGAAGTGGTAACATGGAGTCAATGTTGACGGTACTGATCTAAATTTGCCGGGCCATAGATTCCCGATGAGAGCAGGACCTAACAGAAGGGCCCTCGACCGGGAGCGAAATCCCTTCGTGTACGCAGAAAACCGATCCTGGTCTTAAATGGTGTTCGGGATGTTAGCAAACCATCGAATGAGACTTAAGGGGGAGAGTGGGCGGGACAGGAGATAGAGAGTGGGTGAAAAGTGGGACAAGTTTACTGCGGGACTTTGGGGAGAGGTTTTAGAGAACGAATTTGATGCAGACGATTTGAAGTAACAATTGTCAAAGAAAAATATGATTGTACAAAAAAAAAAAAAAAAAAAAAAAAATCATCTCATTGCATAATGTCAACCATTCACACAGATGGTCTACACTTTTTTTTAAAAAAAAGTTGGTTTGAAACTACGAAAGCTATTGTACAAATGTTAGCAAGATTTGAAGGCAGGTTATTAGTGAACATCCAGTTAACACTTAGCAAGAGCAAGAGGCTGTGCAGTTATACAATATTTTGGTGGTTTAAAAACAATTGAGCTAGACGAAATTAAAAGTACTGACAAACGATGAGTAAGTTCACCTTAAGTTTAAGAGACACAAGGAAACTATGTTCAAATGTATAAATGTTGGATTTCGTTTCATTTAATTATTATTTAAAGACTTAATTGTTAGAAACTTAATCTATAATTATGAACAAAGTTTTGGATGGCTGAAAGAATGGACGTTTTCTTTTTAATCGCATTTGATTGTTTTGCAGTGAATTAGTTTTTTAAAAGAATAACCGTAAAAAAGTGACTGTGTTCAAGGCAAAACAATAATTAGAGATATAAAAGATATTAATATGTACATACTTATTTCCAATGAAAGACAAAAATTAGAGACATAAAAGATATTAATATGGACATTATTAAGTCCAATGAAAGACAATAATTAGAGATATAAAAGATATCAATTTGTACATAAGTATGTCCGATGAAAGACAAAAATCGTCACAATATTTACATATAAATCTTCATTGAAATATGATGACGTACGAAATTTAAAGAAATGAAGACATGGAGCGTAAATGTTAAATTATGAATTTAGTTATAACTTAAACCCATTGACTAACTAACTGAACAAACAAAATTTAAATTTTAAACGAACCAGCAAGCCGAAAATCACATTTTTAAAAAAACGATTTTCAAAATTTAATTTGTATTTAACAATTAATTCGCTCAGCTGGCATGAGATAAAAAAAATCTCGTTTTAAAAATCTCAACTCTTATTTTTAACTTTGGTTTGCAGGATGTAGTTTTTGTAATGCATTTTCAATGTGGACAACAAAGGAATTTAACCCCAAACAGATCCAAACGGTTTTAAAATGTAATCAGCTTCGATCGTCTGTTTCCTTTCTCTCTGGTGACAAAGAGAATTATGATGTAAATAACTGATTTTTCACAGTGCTTCGCCACTTTTGTGGAATTTAATCATTTACTACGCGGTAATGTCTTTAGACAACCTTTGCGCTTTAAGCTTCATTGATATTCTTATTTTGCTGTTCACAATGTAGAGAGCAAAATCACTAACTGTATGCATTTTAAATCGTAGATAATTGGCAATGTTAGTTGTGTTTACATTTAACTGTTTATTATTATCTATAAAAATAATATTCTTTTCAATAACCATGGCTAATTTTAAACTTTTTAAATTCATGCTTTTTAAAAGTCAAATATTTAAAAGACCTTTTTCTCGACTCACAGTGAGCAGAGTAATCTCCCGCAGTTGTACTGATTTATTCCGTGATCTTTTTTATAACTACGCATACATACAATAGAATATTGGAACTATCTGGCAAATTTTCATACAGCGATGAAAATGTAAAATAATATTAAAAATCTGCGGCAATGTACCAGAGCAATAAATTATTTTACGGTAAAATTCTACGTAATTCATACCGAATTTGTCATTTGAAACTGTGGAAACAGTTTAAAGTGCTCTCAAACTACAGGCTGGGGGCTGGTTGGGTCAATGCCGAGGTCACGTGGAGCCCGGATGTATTGAGAAGGAGAGAAGAGCGGCAACGACAAATCTCGCTTTGATGAGCGTCTGAGCACAAATCTCTTTTCAAACGGCCGACGGACGCAGACCTCTGAGTAAGTTTGTCCAGTTCAACATCGGGGTGTGCGGAAACAAATGGAAGTTGAATGGCGATGTTCTAAATACACAGTCGCACATCTCGTGCACTTCCAATAACTATTTGATGATCAACGAATGCACTTTGGATTTATTTTTAAAAAAAAAACTATTTGCCTTAAGTCCCCTTCCCCCATGTTTATTATTTAGGTAAATTGTCTGAGGAGAAAGCCGTGTGATTTAAAACCATGGCTACGCCGCTATCTTTTAGTGTTACAAAGAGTTGTTCGTTTGATACGTGATAAGACTGGCATGTATTCTATGGAAGGAGTTAACAACTATTGTAAAAACTCTACATCAAACTAAATTAATAACGTTGGTGGTAAGAAGCAGGGTAAAAAAGGCAATACAATTATCAGCCAATCTTAATGAATAGAGGGAAATAATGTTGACTCATCTTAATTTTCAATCATATATAAAAAAAAATTTGAAATGTTTTTGTTTAATGTTTAATCTTAAATGCCTCCAGGACAAACACCGTCTTCGAAAATCGTGGCCATTAATCTTAACTCTTCTTTGAAGAAGTCGGTAAATCGAGTTTTCACCGGACTCAATTCTCTTATACATAGTTCAATTAAAGGACTCCTATTATTTCCTGAAACAAAATGGGTTTAATTATTGGAATAGAAAGTTGAAAAGGATTCTCAAATAATTTTGATATTGACCCTAAATAATAAATAAAAAATAAGTAAAGATAAAATTTGGTACAATAAATATAAAAAAATGTATTGGCTAAGGAAAGGTTCATTTCGACACAAAATCTCCATGTTTTTGGCTCTGTCCCATTGAGCCAGGCCAGTCGGGGTTGATGAGCCAATATATGGAAAACTTCATTGATTTCTCCGTGTATCAGTCTCGTTCTATGGCTTAAATCTCTCAATAACCGTGTGACAGGAACATGACCTAATGTTCTTCCAGGGGACTTGACAAGGTGTGTCCAGGCGTGTAGCCAGTTTCAAACATGAAGAAATGATCTGATTGGATGATTGAATGCTTTAGAAATGATATGATTGGATGATTGAATGCTGTCCTGATGAAGGCAAAGTCGAGTACAATAACGTGAATCAAGGACGTGAATATTTAACCAGCTTGGGTGTGGCGAGCAGAGACTACAGAGGTGAGACTTAATAGAAATGATAAGTGATGAGAAAATGGTTCTTAAACAAAGTTTCAGAGACACATTCAAAGACTTAAAACATATAATATATTTTAATGTATATATATATATATGTATATGTGTGTGTGTGTGTGTATGTGTGTGTGTGTGTGGTTGTGTGTGTGTGTGTGTGTGTGTGTGTGTGTGAACTAGTAAAATACCGATTTGCAGCAGTACGTTAGGATTTCAGCTGGGGGTTGGGAACCCCGTTACATTAATTCAAAACACCAATAGATTTCAATCTGAATCATGGTGAATATACTTTCTTGTCAACATTTGTCAAGGTCGTGTAAAATCAAATGGGGAATAAAATAACATTAAATGCCTCTTGGAAAATGGGTGCAGTATGTGCATATCTTATAGGGCTTGAAGATTTCAGTACAGGTCATTATTGAGATGCTTGTCTGTATTTTTTAAATTGTTTAAAGTTTAAGGGGAAATAAAGATTTCAAATTTTAGGAAAATATATTTTGTGCTCTGGGCCGAAAGGAACAGGCGTAAGGAGTTCATTAACCTCTATAATTTTAATCTTTATATCTAATTCGGTTTATAATTCATCCATATAACGAGTAGCCACTGTTTATTTTACCGTTTATAAAACTCATGTTTAAAAATGGCACTACGGTCCCCCAGCTACTTATAATTGGTGTTTTTATTAGAAAAAATTAACGCGAGAAACCTTTTCTGGAGCTCCTCAAAAACTTTCCAAACTTTCATGGCCATGGGATAAATAAAATACTATTTATACACCCTAAAAAAATTAAAATAAGGGCCCGGGGGCCCTATCAATGTAAGATGTGAAGTTGAAGCAAACAGTTTTTTTCGAGTTGGGTCATGATGGACACATTAGTTTGTCAATATTTGTATTAAAAAGTGATGGAGTAATCGAATGTTCAAAATTTCTGAAAAGTTTACGATTATGGGCCCTCGACTCCAAAAAAATAAAAAATAAAATAAAATGTTAATGCCCTATAGAATTTTCATACAGGTCATAAAGATTTTATTATCCTAGTTGTGTTAAAATCCATTTACACAGTATCCAAAGTTTAACAAAATTTTTATCTACTCTAGCTCATATAAGTTGAAAATGTGGCCATTTTGTCCCCCAGTGAGTGATACTTTTATATTATTTTTGCTTGTTGCCATTGTGTGAGGGTACTCAACAACTTACCAAATGTTCATGCTTCTACCCTCACGGGAAAATTGAGAATTAATGATGAGTCTTTTTTTATATAGCTTATATTAGGAAAAACCTACATTCGGGCCCCAGGCCCCCTGAAGAGTAATACATTATTTTTATTTTACCTGTTATCATCTGTCAACATCTGGTATGCAAAAGCGGGCGTTATCTCCAAATTTTACTGGTGGAAATTTTGCATCTAAATTTCTGAGCGTCTTCGCAGCTTGACCTTGCAAACTGTTGTGAGCTGCTTTCCTCGCCTTTCATATTTCTTGTTTAATATTACATAGCAAGTAACTTATTTTACCTCTGCGTCCTTCGTCTGATTCACTACAGATGCAACTCACTCCGTGCAGATCTTTGCCGCAGGATTCACAAATAAATAAGAGGTAAAAAAAAAAGTGTTTAAAGACACATTTTTATAAGTGAACTAAAAGAAGAAAATAAATGAAAACTTATAAGTTCAAATATATTGATTTAATATGACTAAAAACGTGACGCGGGTGCTTCAAAATCACATTTTAATGTAGAAATACAACACAAAGATAGTTGTTTGATATACAATTTAAAGATTTATAATTAAGAAGGCAAAAGGGAGGTCTATAAATGAGAGAATAAGAGAACTGCATTTTTAAGACCTCATAAGACCACATTTTTAGTCCTATTAATTCAATATACTTGAACTTATAAGTTTTAATTTATTTTCTTCTCTTTAATCCACTTATATAAGCTTGATTTTTTTTTTTAAAATTTGTTTTAGCTCTCTTTTGATTTTATTAATTTATTTCCACATAGAACAATTTTATGCGGACGTTCAAAACGAGTTATTTTTGGTGCAGTAATTTGGTGCGCTGAATTCTAAAATTAGTAGCGTTACGAACGGACGGGCATACATCGCAAATTATGTATATTGAAAATTAGATATATTAGGGCTGCGGATTATTAACGATTGATTTCTCGTTAATCGTTAATTTTTTTAAAAAGAAATGTATATTACTAAATCTTTATTGAAATTTTGAGAGAAAAAAACCCTTAAAAAACACGACTGAAAAAAACAAGACTGACAACGATGAACTAGTTAGAAGACAAAATAGTCTGTAACGCAAAGGCTAGCGTCTCCGAGCTTTCAAACTCAATATTTCAAAAACTTGTCTGCTGACGTTCAGATGAAAAATAAATAAAATCAGCTTCCAAGATGGAAATGTCAAAATAATTTGACTTCATTTTTATACCCTGTGTGGGCCACTATTTTATGTTTTTAATTTAATTATATGAGCGATCTTTTTACCTGTATGCACTGTTTCGATCAATAAACACATTTTTACCCTTGACGCAAAGAAGAAATATTTCATAGTTTATTTTGTCAAACTGTTCATCCGAGTTCTTCCTATTAACAATATTCAACCTAACTTTGTGCAACCTTTATGAGTTCCATGGGCGGCACGTTTCATAATGGAATATTCTCATGGGCGGCACGTTTCATAATGGAATATTCTCGTTTTTGTGAGGTCTCGTCGTGGAACAAATTTATGGAAAGAACAGACTTCATTATTTTAAAAATAATTTGTCTTGATTGACAGAATGAATCGTTTAGATAAATATTTTTTTGGCGTCATTGTTAATTTTGGTTTTGTTGTAATATGAAAGAAGTAATTGGTAAACAATTTCAAAGATCTATCAAAAGTTTTTCTAAAGACTGCAGTCAAGCAGCTGACAAAGTTGATAAAACAACGTGAAACGTTTCATTGGGAACAGTAAACAAGGGGCTTCATTTTTTTAGTACGATGGAACATGAGAGACAAAGTTTGATGACAGTGATGGACATTTTGTTCTGACAACGATGTAACTACAGGCTTCAAGAGCATTACAAAAAATTTTCAATGAGATATGTGAATGTGTCATGCAAATACCGTTTAACTCCATGAGGCATCAACTTAAGCATTTCATGTAATGCTTCACAGTGTGAACTGACTATAAGACTACACGTCACTACTGTCGGCTGACTTACTTACATACACATTGGTGAAGGCTGCAGATTATCTTTGGCTTGTATTGGGCAACTGCGCCGTACGCAGTTCTTTCCTTTTCTTTCTGAACATAAAAATGACATCATTTTCAATCATGAATGCCCCATCAATCACTTTCACGAGAACGTAGTCGGATTAGTTGTGAAGTATTGCGTCTTGAATTGTTTTTCGTAGCTTGAAACAACAATCAATGAACTTTAAATGCCTCTAGCCTTAGTTAAAAAATCGCACCAACGTTTGACAAGCTGTTGCCAAAGGCAAATAACGGATTTGAGCAGCTCAAAGTCTGTGGAAATAACTTCAATACAAGAAAACACAAAACATAAATTTGTAACAGTGTGCAACCGCATCACCCAGCACTGTGTGCACCAACACCGCACCGTTTTAAATGAAAGAAAGGGAAATGACGCAATAAAAAGAAACAGGAGAGAGAATACAGAAAAAAACCGTGTTGATTAAAACTGTACTGTTACTTTCATAAGTCCTCAAAATTTGTTGTTAAATGGTTACTTACTTTAATTCTAGCCACCACTCAGCTACTCATATACACACACACACACACATATATATTTTAACGTCGAATCAATTTTCAAAATCCTAAAAGTTGAGTTTTATTTGTAATTTTGACATGTGGTTGGTTGTCCACATAATGACGTCATAATTATCGACAGAGATCAGGTGCTCCAGGGCCCAAGGTGCTCCAGGACCCAAGGTGCTCCAGGGCCCAAGGTGCTACAGGGCCCAAGGTGCTCCAGGGCCCAAGGTGCTCCAGGGTCCAAGGTGCTCCAGGGCCCAAGGTGCTCCAGGGCCCAAGGTGCTCCAGGGCCCAAGGTGCTCCAGGGCCCAAGGTGCTCCAGGGCCCATCTGTTGCCGTTAAGAATAAAATAATAAGGCCGGGGAAACAATGGTTTGCATTGAGCCAAACAATAGTATTTCTGTTTCGACTTAAACAAATTTCTCCATGGTAAAAAAAAAAATATTTAAATTCGCACTGATGAAATCAAATTAAAATTCTTAGTGATCAAATCAAATTAAAATTATTAGTGATCAAATCAAATTAAAATTCTTAGTGATCAAATCAAATTAAAATTCTTAGTGATCAAATCAAATTAAAATTCTTAGTGATCAAATCAAATTAAAATTCCCACGGACATTTTACTTTGACACTTTACATCTGATTTCGCAACTTCTGAGTGGTACATTTAATGTAAAAAAAGGTCAGCTTTCATTTTTATAGGTTGTCCACTGTTTTATCACTTGAAATGTCTACCTGGAAAGGGCATGAGTCTGCAAGATTTGTCTGACATTGAGTTCTTAATTATGGTGAGCAAGAATGTCTGATGTTGTGTTCTAAAGTGTGGTGTGCAAGATTTGTCTGAAATTGTGTTCTAAATTATGGTGAGCAAGAATGTCTGATCTTGTGTTTTAAACTGTGGTGTGCAAGAATGTCTGATCTTGTGTTCTAAACTGTGGTGTGCAAGATTTGTCTGATAATGCGTTCTTAACTGTGGTTTGCAAGAGTTGTTACAAGTTGTGTTCTAAACCGTAATACGTAAAATATGACATACTGATTGCACACATTCATGCTCGACAAACTCACAGAGCTCTTGATAGGCGCTCATTAATTAAAAAACAATTTGGCACATTAAAAAATCTTTTAAAAGCAAGATCCTCAACTAAGACGCAGATTTTAACTATTTAAACTTGAACATGTATGATTTGTATAAATGTATTATTTTTATGGGCTAGCTCTTTTACAGGGGAAATATGATGGTAATATTTAATGATCTCTTTTGACTAAGATCCAAAATAGTTTTTTGGTGAAGTCCACACAATTCGCCCTAAAAAGATTTTTTTGTATCTATCATAAAGTATTCCAATAAAAATGATTCTTTGGGGAAAAAGAGACGGAAATTCTGATGGAGACAAAGAACACAATTGTATTTGTTCAGATTTTCACGATCTCGTATTATGTCCCTTTGAGTGCTGGCATATGCCGACCAATCATCTTCAACAGATCTGAAATAATATTATTGCAGAACTTCTTTCACACGATCTCAAAACCGCTTGGAAAGCATCCGGTCTGTGTTGTCGATTACTCAGGAACGAGGCTGTTCTACGTCTTATCATATTCGACATCGGCATCAATAACCTTTCCCAACATGCAGGGAAGGAAAGAAGGTGGGCGGGTAAGTGCTTAGATGTTATGATGTATTCGATTCCATACTGTTGCACTGCGTAGCTACTGACAGAATGGATCTCAAATGTCACAATAAAGTCCTTTTATCGACTCCTGTTTGCTATTATAATTACAATCAAATCACAAAAGATAGATCTTATCGGATTTAATGAGCTATGGTTGCAGCTTAAATATAATAAAAACAAAAAATATTTATAAAGGAACTAACTTTGAAATGTTTTTATTCCATCAAGCTGATTACATGCAAATGAAAAAATACACGTTTTGTTTTGTTTTATCTCCCTTGGCGTGACAACAAGCATTTCAAAGTTTGTGAAGACAAAGCGAGTTTTGACAAATGAAATGTCCGGATTAATCCGTCTAAGACTGTCAGTTGTTCTAATTAATTATAGCAGGTTTGGTGAATTGGCATCAATTTGTTGAGAAGATTTCAGAGACATTTCTGGTTCGTTAAAAATCAAAAAGCTTTGGTTACTGTGTCTGTGAGTAAACTTAGTTCTCATGACCAAGTGTTGAACAGGTTTTTAGAGATAAAGCTCCTTGTGTGTACTTAGAGTTGTGTAGGGGTGATCAGCATCACGATATAATACTACAATAATCATCGCTCTATAGCAGCAATTATCGCTCTATAAAACTGTATATACATCAGCATTCTATAGCAGCAATCATCGCTGTATAATACTGTATACACATCATTGTCCTATAGCAGCAATCATCGCAGTTAAGAAAAAGTCTTTGTTAAGCACCTATAAATCTCTCAAATACAGCACATTTACACAACCCAACTTTATAGCTTTTGTGTTGTCAGTACATCACAAAAAGAACTCGGATACAATATTCCTTTTAAGAGGGAATATTGCTCGGAACTAGAGAATTTTTAAAACATGATTTATCATTAAACTATTAAAGTAATTCTATCTTTAATTTGTTTAAAAATGAATGTCATTTTCCTTGTCTTTTCACCTCCTATAAAACCAATCGGAAAATTTGGTAATTACTAAACATGCACCACACACACACACCTTTCAACTGGTCTACACACACCTTTCAACTGGTCTACACACACCTTTCAACTGGTCTACACTCACGTTTCCTTTGAGACGAATGAAAGATTGTTGGTGAAATTTGTTGAAAGATTCATCTCTTGACTTTCAGCACTTTGATCATAAAACCACAGAGCAACTGCTTCTAGTGCAGAAAGGGACACATTTATATTTATATGGATGGATCTGTGTTAAAAACAACATTTGCTTGTTTAGGTTATCAAAAAAATCTAATTTCATATTTATTAAAAAAAAAAGAAAAAAAAAAAATGGTTCCCGTAAAAATCTGAACTGATCCCTTAACAAGCATGATTGACATAATCATTTACAAGTTAATGGCTCCAGTTATCTCCACTTACTTGGTTATTATTTTAAATTAAAGTTGTCTTTTCCCACTAGAAACTTGTTTAAAAGGTTAATTTTTCGTTGGTGCATCTCAACTTGTGTCTTCATTATAGACACATTTTATAACCAGTTACCACACTTGGGCTGTCAACCTTGGTGAAAGATGCTCCCAGGGTACAATGTAAACACACACACACACAAGCAAACACACACACACACACACACACACACACACAAGCAAACACACACACACACACAAACACACACACACACACAAGCAAACACACACACACACGCACACACACACACAAACACACACACAAACACACACACAAAGTCGAATGGGATCCGAAATTTGGCCTCAATTAATATAGACATTGAAGCTACATTTTCACGGGTACCCGAACTGATTTTTACTACCCGAGTAATCACATGGCAACGGGTACCCGGGTACAGAGAAATAAACCAATTACTTATTCATGTTGATGTAAGACTGTAAAAAAAAAGATATTTAAGTTGCTATAAGACTATGCAATCATTTCGTTATTTCACCAGGTGTAAGACTTTGTAATTCAGAAAGGCTTAAGAAACTTTAATAAATAATATTAAAAATTGTTTATCAGAAAAAACAACGCACTCAAAGTTTCCTTGTCAATGGACTGCTCTCTCATCACAAAGTGGGTCAGTTGACTGCTCTCTCACACCACAAAGTGGGCCAGTTGACTGCTCTCTCATCACAAAGTGGGTCAGTTGACTGCTCTCTCATCACAAAGTTGGTCATTTGACTGCTCTCTCACACCACAAAGTGGGTCAGTTGACTGCTCTCTCATCATAAAGTGGGTCAGTTGACTGCTCTCTCACACCACAAAGTGGGACAGTTGACTGCTCTCTCATCCCAAAGTGGTTCAATTGACTGCTCTCTCATCACAAAGTGGGTCAGTTGACTGCTCTCTCATCACAAAGTGGGTCAGTTGACTGCTCTTACACAACCACAATATGGGTTAGTTGACTTCTCTCTCACACCACAAAGTGGGTCAGTTGACTGCTCTCTCACTACAGAGTGGGTCAGTTGACTGCTCTCTCATCACAAAGTGGGTCAGTTGACTGCTCTCTCACACTATTTCCTTAATTAAACTCTTAGAAATGCTGGTTTCTAATGCCTTCTAACATTTGTTAAAACGGCACGTTAATTTAACTTAATATTGTGTTGTCGCAAAAACTAGGTAGTAAAAGCAGAAAAAAGGACGATTTTAAGTTAAGTTAGTAACATAAGAAAATGGGACATTAGATGTGTCTTTAAACGCATCTACTCAAATGTCTGATTTGACTTGAAATCATTTTAAGAGTGTGCTCCTTGAAATTTTCAGATCAAATGTCTCAAGTTATGTGAAGTTTGAAGATCAGACAAAGTCAATATGAGCACTGTCCTGAAGCACACGTATTAATCTCCGTTGAGATTTAAGACAGATAGGATTTCCCCTCGGGACTTGTCAGTCATCTGGTTTATCAAACATTGTGTGTGTCCTCTTGTCTTTTTGTACCATGTGACCTCATGTCTTGTGGTGCAATATGACCTCATGTCTTGTGGTACCATGTGACCTCATTTCTTGTGGTACAATTTGACCTCATGTCTTGTGGTACCATGTGACCTCATGTCTTGTGGTACCATGTGCCCTCATGTCTTGTGGTACCATGTGACCTCATGTCTTGTGGTACAATTTGACCTCATGTCTTGTGGTACCATGTGACCTCATGTTTTGTGGTACCATGTGACCTCATGTCTTGTGGTACAATTTGACCTCATTTCTTGTGGTACCATGTGACCTCATGTCTTGTGGTACCATGTGACCTTATGTCTTGTGGTACCATATGACCTCATGTCTTGTGGTACCATATGAACTCATGTCTTGTGGTACCGTATGAACTCATGTCTTGTGGTACCATGTGACCTGATGTCTTGTGGTACCATGTGACCTAATGTCTTGTGGTCACAAGTGACCTAATATCTTGTGGTACAATATGACCTCATGTATTGTGGTACAATATGACCTCATGTCTTGTGGGAACCACGTGACCTCATGTCTTTTGGTACCATGTGACCTCATGTCTTGTAGTACCATATGACCTCATGTCTTGTGGTACAATATTACCTCAATTTTTGTGGTACCATGTGACCTCATGTCTTGTGGTACCATCTGACCTCATGTCTTGTGGTACAATGTGACCTCATGTCTTGTGGTACCGTATGACCTCATGTCTTTTGGTACCATGTGACCTCAGGTCTTGTGGTACCATGTGACCTCATGTCTTATGGTACCATTGACATCATGTCTTGTGGTACCATGTGACCTCATGTCTTGTGGTACCTTGTGACATCATGACTTGTGGTACCATGTGACCTCCTATCTTGTGGTACCATGTGATATCGTGTCTTATGGTAACATTGACATCATGTCTTGTGGTACCATGTGACCTCATGTCTTGTGGTACAATATGACCTCATGTTTTGTGGTACCATGTAACCTCATATCTTGTGGTACCATGTGAACTCATGTCTTGTGGTACCATGTGAACTCATGTCTTGTGGGACCAGTTGACTTTATGTTTTGTGGCACAAGCTGAATCTTAATACACGGGACTTTGAATAAATCTCATGTCGGGGTGTAACAGACAAACTTAAGTATCTAGACATTTAGTCATTTAGACAATCAAACTTAATTTCATCGGGGTACCCATAAACTGAAAAAATAATTGTTTTAAATATTAACATATTAAAAATATTGTAATTTGTGATACTGATACCATATCTTCAATCCTAACACAAATGCCAACCCTAATTAAAAAAATGGTTAACAGATGGAACAGATCCAACATTTTTTGATGGGCTTTTATTTGGTTACTTTAAAATACAACACATCAATGCCATCTCATGAGACAACTCTTGTTTGCTTGCGCCACAGGTTCATCGATTCACTCCCGTGTGACCGGATGTTCCTCGCACCGGGTGATTTCTCTTGTTGCGCTCGAAGCGCCGCCTGGTGAGCCCAGTGGAAGTGACGTGTCACTCACGACAAATCCGTGACAAACATCCTTTGGAGCAGAGAACAGTAACTCTGCTGGCTACTTCTCTCTACCGCTCTTACTGCTATCAAGCACTGCTCCACCCTGTCTTAACACTGCTCCGAGTTGTCATAAACAGAACTGCTCCAAGCTGTCATAAACAGAGCTGCTACACGCTATCATTCACAGAACTGCTTCACGCTATTATAAACAGAACTGCTCCACGCTGTCTTAAACAGAACTGCTTCACGCTATCATAAACAGAACTGCTTCACGCTATTATAAACAGAACTGCTCCACGCTGTCTTAAACAGAACTGCTTCACGCTTTCACGGACTGTTGACATATACCCCCCCCCCCCCCCCCGCACTTCTGAAACTTTTAGACTTCAAATTTGGTTCAGTTTCTCACGACACCCCATCCCTCCCACACACTAATCATCTTAAGCTGTATAATGGTGTAGTTTATTCCAGGAAAAGGGGCATTTATTCCAATGTTGCAGCCATAAATAAAGCTACAGTGTCGAGGGGTATGTTTTGATGTCTAAAAAAACACAACAGTTTAATGGTGACGAAAGTACTGTGCTACAGTTTTATTTAGGTCTACAGCTTAAAAAATAATAAGTTTATTATTTGTAAATAAAGTGTCGCTAAGTTGGAAATAAGCAATAGACTGAAACACGAGATAAAGATACAATAGTACCAATAGGCTGACTACACTCACGAGATAAAGGTACTTACAGTACTACCAATAGACTGACTACACTCACGAGATAAAGGTACTTACAGTAGTACCAATAGACTGACTATCTTCAGGAGATAAAGGTACTTACAGTACTACCAATAGACTTAATACACTCACGAGATAAAGGTACTTACAGTACTACCAATAGACTGACTACACTCACGAGATAAAGGTACTTACAGTAGTACCAATAGACTGACTACACACACGAGATAGATACTTACAGTAATACCAATAGACTGACTACCTTCAGGAGATAAAGGTACTTACAGTACTACCAATAGACTGACTACACTCACGAGATAAAGATACTTACAGTAGTACCAATACACTGACTACACTCACGAGATAAACATACTTACAGTAGTACCAATAGACTGACTACACTCACGAGATAAACATACTTACAGTAGTACCAATAGACTGACTACACTCACGAGATAAACATACTTACAGTAAAGCCAAACCTACACGTGTCTCAGATCTCAGATCAGACACACGACATTAAATCTCAATTATAGGACACACCTGTTTTTTTTTGTCCGAGTTATGTCAATGTCTGAGTCTCAGAAAGGTACAATGTTTCTTTGTATCGCAACTTCCTGTTATTAAATGCATTAATCCCCACGACAAGCCTTTTAATTCAATCTTGCGGGTAAACTCAACAGCTTGGTTCCTTGCTGTTAAGAGCGGGGTCATACAGTACAAAAACATACATCCAAGTGCAATGACCGCCTTCAATTTCTTTGGGGGGGGGGCAGGGCGGGGGGCGGGGGGGGTGAGGTGCATTTATATCCTACTCTTCACCACCAGGGACAGCA
>MUZC01000051.1:41110-54990 GCA_002072015.1 Radix auricularia | reverse complement strand
GGGGGGAGGGTGGGGAGGGGGGAGGGTGATGTGAATTTATATCATATTTGTCACGACCAAGGACACAATTAATCTTGGGGACGTGCAACGTTATTCAGTTAAAAACTGGTTTCGTAAGAACTGGTTTGGTGACAGCTGGTTAAATAACAATTGTTCAATAACAAATTTATCAACGAAAACTGATTCATCAACATTTGGTTACACATTTTTCTAGAAATGTCGAGTTTGACTAAGAACAGGTTTAGTGAACACTGTTGCGATAAAAGCTTGGTCCGAACTACAAAGTTCCATGGTAAGTATTTATACTTTTATTACCACTAGATGCATATGTTTTTGTTAACGCCTTTTTAGCCCCAAAATGGACAAGTGAGGGTGGGGTACACAGATGCCTGCTTGTGATGTTGATGGATCCTAGGAAAATTAGTTTATATCAGGGGTCAGCTTATCTGAAGATAGTTGAAGTTAATACTCAAGTGCCCCACCCTCATCAATAACACACATATGCTTTTTTTGGTTGAAGTATTTCGATAAAGAACAAGGAATAATCTAGTCTGCAAGCAACACCACTCATATCAACCACAAATACACCAATCCTGGTAGTGATCAAGTAAGGATGTGGTTTTCAGTGCTGTGCTTAAAAAAATGGAATTTGATACATTGTATTTTGGGATTTCGCGAAAAGCTACAACAATAAAATACAAAGTACATGATCTTTTACCTAGAGTTAAATTTACATGCTTGGTATCTATTCATTCTATATATTTTTGTGAACGTCAAATGTTATAAGTAGAAAAATGTGTGAATATTTTATCGAATGTAATAAATTTTTTGTAAAAAAGATGTTTAATATTTTAATTTGTTATACCGATAATCTGTTTCAGTAGTTCGCAGAATAGGCTTTAAAAAAAACCTTAGCACTTTTTGTTTCAGCATGACCCCCCAGGAAACCGTCATACATGATCTTCTATCCCAGAATTTGTTTCGATGACTAAAAACAGACATAATTGTTAATAAAAAAACTTTCCCCGTTGAAAGCTCTGGTGTCAAGATCCTCATGATATTTGTTTTAAAAAGTTAATTTATCAACACGTTAACATGAACTCAGTATAACAGATTGAAGCGGGTAACTGTCCAATTGCACATAGTCTTTCGACAGAAGTTCCCCTACCCAAGGGAAATAAAACAATCGTTGGGAAACAGAGTTGTCATTCAGAATAAGTTTTTCACCTTTAATCAGCTTAACATGTGACGTTTATCTCCCCCTGGCAGCCGTTCAAAGAGTAAGCTCCCCTGGGTAATACAGAAATTGAATTCAGACGCTGGCGTTAGACAAGAAAAAAAAGAGAGACTGATCTGATCACGTGATTTTGACGGCAGGTGATGGCTAACTGACAATTTATTCCTTATCATCCAGAAAGGTATGGCAGGACAAAATCTGTAACAGTTACGATGACTTGGTGAAATAGGCGAATTATTTATAAGAAGATAAGACCCGCGGCGTAGCATACGCCGCAGACTTGCTCATCATAGATAGTGCAAAGTATGGGGAAGGGGGGGTTATATTTAGTGACGGGGGACATTTTATGCAGGTAATTGTTGAGGAGAGTGTGTGACTACTTTTCTGTCACTGAGGACAAATGAAGAGCACGAAGTTATTATGCCAATTTCGAGAAATAAAGCTTACAGTCGTGTTGAAAGTGGGAAATGAACGGGCACAAACACAAACATTTAAAAAAATTTAAAAAGTAATGTCTTAGCTGGGACTTGAACCTACGACCTTCCGATTGTAAGCGAATGTAACAAGCACTACACTTCGAAATACAGGCTATTCTGTTTTTCTCAAAGAAAAAAGTAATTGACCTCAACTGAACGCATTGTTGGCTTGGTCTCGTGACCCCCACCCTCTGCACTACTCTTTCTTGCCAGCTGATTGGTCGATGGGATTAGACAGTTTGCTTGGTGTCCGGCATGGTTGAACCATGAGGATAACTATATATAAAGATTCTATGAAAAAACAACGCAAATGAAAGCAAGATGCATTTATGCTACCACCACCTACCCTTTTTTTCTTTTCATCCCACTATGCTTGCCCACTGTGATATCTCAACCCCAGCGGAGGTCATTCGTCGTATTCATTTGCACATGCCCATTTAAGTGAATCATATATAAAACTATTTTCTCAATGACTTTAGTGTATGAAAAAAGGTGTTATAGGTAACGTCCTCTGATAACATCAATGTCAATGACCGTTGACTGCGAGAAATCTTTCTCTATTTGACCGGAGGCCATTTTGGAGACGTCTAATCTCGCGGACGTGGCTTACGACGAGACATCGTGATATCCTGTGGCCTTGACCTTTTGAACACGATGTCAACTGTCAGTATCGAGTACCTCTAGCCCCTACCCACATGAAGTAGGCGGTATCTTCTTTTATCTCTTCCAATCCTGGATGTCTGCTTGATTTCATTAAACTCATTAAACGTCTTACTTTATTGAAGATGAGTTAGAACTGTGACGATCGCGTTCAAGGTAATGATACACATTTATTGTATTGACAGATTGCCACACGCAAAATCAGTTATGACTTTATTAAACCAATCTGAAATTGAAAATCAATTTAAAAAAAAAAAAACGTTTTAAATTTATTTCTAGAGATTTAAAAAACGAGATGCGGCTTTGGATGGTTAGGGTGGCGATTCGGGTGGTTAGGGTGGCGCTTTGGGTGGTTAGGGTGGCGCTTTGGGTTGTTAAGGTGGCGCTTCGGGTGGTTAGGGTGGCGCTATGGGTTGTTAGGGTGGTGCTTTGGGGTGTTAGTGTGACGCTCTGGTGGATTATGGTGGCGCTTCGGGTGGTTAGGGTGGCGCTTTGGGTGGTAAGGGTGGCGCTTCGGGTGGTTAGTGTGGCACTTTGGGTGGTTAGGGGGTTGCTTAAGGTGGTGCTTAAGGTGGTTTGTTTGACGCTCTGGGGGTTATGGTGGCGCTTAGGGTGGTTAGGGTGGCGCTTTGGGGTTAGGGTGGTGCTTTGGGGTGATAGGGTGGTGCTTAAGGTGGTTAGTGTGACGCTCTGAAGGTTATGGTGGCGCTTCAGGTGGTTAGGGTGGTGCTTAAGGTGGTGCTTAAGGTGGTTAGAGTGACGATCTGGGGGGTTATAGTGGCACTTTGGGTGGTTAGGGTTGCGCTTTGGGTGGTTAGGCTTGCGTTGAAAGGTTAAAATGATGTATATTTGCTTTCCCTTTTGTAGTAAACAATGTGTCTCTACAATTATAACGTGTGTTTAATATAAAATTATTACTTTATAGTTACGATGTCACTATAATAACTACATTAATGCGAATTCCTGGTTTAATTGGGACATACGTGAGATAAACGAAAATAACCGCAGAGAGATAATAATGGACATTACGTAAGCAATGATAAGTGTGTTGAATGATCGGTTTATAGATCCCTTATTTTAAGTAAAGTAACTAAATATAAGTGAATGATGTAAAAAAAAAAACAACTATATAGATAAGATATACTCCTGCAAGATATTACCTGTAAAACATGGTCACAATATCCATACCTAATATTTAATACAGTAAGACCAAGCTTACAGTAAACGGCATGTAAAGCTGAAAGTAAATTTTGTCTCATAACTTCGTAAAACTCAATATAACCAAATACTAATAATGCTGGTGGTGAGTAGGAGAAAATACTGGGATGCCCATGGTGAAATATAATTAAATTCCAAAAACTTACTACATCTGTGTTATATTTATGAGTCAGGTAAATATACTATTGATTAAATGTAAATGTTTGTAGATAATTTCTTTAATTGTATCATATTTGCATATTGTTAAAGGTCTGACAAGTTTTGCTTGTCTTGAAAGTGATGTCCATAAGATTTACTGTCCTGTACTTTGAAAATGTCTTCACGTGTTTATGCTAATATTTATGTCGTGTACATCTGAAGTTTTGAATATCAATCCAACAGTCAACTACAAATGTTCACTTCCATTAGATTAGATGAAATTAATGTCAATGTGTCATTTAAAAAACAAAAAAATGTGTGGTTCTTTTTGTCTGAATTACATGCCAGGATCCAAGGGAAGGAACTAAAGTTAAACGTCATTTTTGTGTATGAAAAGAATTGTTTCCAAACTAAGAAAAAATTCTTTTAACTTCCGGTTTTATCTTTAAGAAAGGTCGCAATGTCAAATAGCACTCAGATATTTAGTGCAATGGCTGGTGGTTAGATTACAGAACATAAATATTTGAGTTGGTACCACCAGGGGGTGTCGACAAGGATGAAACCGAAGTGTTTTCGTAGCTTCGAGGGAAATGGGGATACAGAAATTACGTTTGGGGATGTTTTGTTTCCATGTGAAAGCGGAATATCAGAGATACCGTAAAATACAAGGATTAAAAGAGGAATTTATCACCATAACATAAAAATACAAGACACCCTAATCACTAAGGTATTAGTATTATAAGTGTACAGGGATTAATGTGTATATTGTATAACTAAAATTGCTCATTTGATGAATTATAGCAAACAAATGACTCACTGACAAAGACCAACTTATAAATGACTCATTTGATAAAGACTTACTTATAAATGACTCACTTGACAAAGACTAACTTATGCATGACTCACTTGATAAAGACTGTGAGGCCCAATGTTGGCAAGTCTTGTTTCATGATGTCCCAGGTGTCCTGCACCAGCTGGAGTTGCCTTGGGGTCAGGTATTTATTCAGGTGCATGACCTCTCCTCCGTCTGTCAGACACGACACTGGGGTATTGCCCATGCTGTATGACAGACGTAAATACGTGCGTTCTTTGACAGACGTAAATACGCGCGTGACAGATTATTTAGAAATCTTACTTTTTTCCCCACCTCAATTTTTTTTCATCCTAACTCCTTTTATAAATATTTGAACTTTGCGTAAAAATGTTTGGGGTAAAGATGTCTGAATCGTATTTCTATTTAAAGGATGTTTAGTTCCTAGAAATCTTAACCTCAAACAACATTCACTGACGTGGTAATCTTGAGCCAATCACCGATCAATTTCTAGGGGTTATCGTCCTCCGCCAACGCCGCCCCCTGCCCACGTCAAACCAGCTTAGGACGTCAGGACAACATCAAATCTGCTGTCATAACATTTTGTGGAGAGATGTGGTTCGTGTGGCGGGGAGTTGTCGGTCGTGTGGCGGGGAGTTGTCGGTCGTGTGGCTCTTGTGGAAACTCACAAGGTCATCACGGCCGTGAACTTGGCTTTCAAGTGGGCGGAAACGAAAGGTCACCCGATGACAGGTTGTGTGCGCGCCAAGCGTCCCTTGACGGTTTAGTGAGGTAGATGACAACAGTCAGATGACATCTAGATGACGTCACTCGGCTTTGTCAAGAATAAGACGAGATGTAATTAGATTTGTATATGATCAATAAATGGCGACACTGTAGATATGCGTCCACGTGTGCTTTGATGTGGTTACGTGACACAAGCTTGGGCTTTGATGTGGTTGACGTGACAAAAGCGTGAGCTTTGGTGTGGTTGACGTGACAGAAGCTTGGACTTTGATGTGGTTGACGTGACAGAAGCTTGGGCTTTGATGTGGTTGACGTAACAGAAGCTTGGACTTTGATATGGTTGACGTGATAGAAGCTTGGACTTTGATGTGGTTGACGTGACAGAAGCTTGGACTTTGATGTGGTTGACGTGACAGAAGCTTGGGCTTTGATGTGGTTGACGTGACAGAAGCTTGGGCTTTGATGTGGTTGACGTGACAGAAGCTTGGACTTTGATGTGGTTGACGTGACAGAAGCTTGGACTTTGATGTGGTTGACGTGACAGAAACTTATCTGTGTTGTAATGTTGGAAACGTATTTTTCTTTACTATAAATATAAGACTTTTCTTAAACTTAAATACTCTGATTAGTCCGGCACAACGATACAAGAGACGCTAGTTACAGTAATACAGCTAAAACACTTGATTACAGTAATACAGCTAAAAGAATCAGCTAGGACTAGAAAAAAACCCACTACATATTATTATTATCTATTGTTGCCGCTTTATCCAGCCACTGGCTGCTGCTACAACTCAATCCATTAGCTATTTTTGCGGCTAAAACTATCCACGCCAGTTGTATTATTTCAAGCTGTAGATGTTGACAATAGCCCACGTTCCCTCAAAGCTATGGCGTCATTTTCCTTTTGTCGTGTTCATAACGCTTCCAAGCTGCAATGAAAAACAAAAGGAAAACAATGAAGGCGTTGGTACACACATGCGAAGAAAACAATTCTAGTTGAGAAAACAAAGCATAGAATGACGATAAAGAAAGAGAAATTTTATTGGAGCGTCCAGTTTGTTTCTCTATGTGAGTCGCCATATTGATTAAATGAGAATCTGAGAAATTGAACAAGAATAAGGGAGAAAAAAATATATTTATATCAATCCATCAATCCACCCACCCATCCATCCATCCATCCATCTGTCTAGCCGTCTATTTCTCCGCCTGTCTATCTATTTATCTAAAGGTAATAACATAAAGTGGTACAACATTTTTTTATCAATCTTAATAAATCCAAGACCGTTAAAAGAAGACAGATTTTTATTAATTCAAATGACGAAAAGAGAAGTGACTAACAAAACTCTTTTCATGCTTGTCAAATGTGTCACAACAATGGTATTTAATTCACGTCATTACAGAATTGTTCCATCTTGACATTTTCCTCCCCATAAGGCCCCACCTCTTTTGATTTACATGGTGACCTCAAAATCCTCCCGACCGGGGCTGATCTCTTCTGACGTAATCAGGGCAATAGAAATGTGAGTCCAATTCTAAGATTTGATTCTGTAGAGACAAGAACGTGCTGGCTGACCTGTCATATGTCACATGATGAAAACCAAGCGGTACGGGCAGTAACATGGATTCGTTAAATTAATTGACAAGCATTGAAACGTTAAAGGCATACACACTGTATTAATACGCTAAATAATAGCCTATACATTGATTTTTAGGTTAGATATTTTGAGGAGCCATTGATACTTAAAGTTTCTCTAACAGACATTATTCTTTAAGAGTACTATACAATGAAAGCGTGAGAGACCTACATAAGATATTGACACCTGACATTGCTAGACAACCAACGGCATGTGGGGGCGCGCAATGACCATGAGATGACTGGACGTGATGACGTGAAAGGGACCGAGTGATCGGGGAAGTCTTGTAGGAGACCTGGCATTATGTAAAGACTCATTCCGAGAGCAAGTCCTACAACGAGACGAGACATAGGGGTACAAAAGAGATGAAAACATGGGATACTGTACGAGACGAGACATAAGGGTACACAAGAGAGGAAAACATGGGATACTGACGAGACCCACGAACGGGAGATGGAATCATGAAACAAACACTAACTATCAAATCCATCGGTATAAAACCCTACAAAAATACGAACAAGCTTTGAGGCAGGCCAAAATTTTGGTCTGTAGTTTTCCATTTCTCCTGGTGTGTCTGGTTGTCCAGACAACCAAAGTAATGAGCAATTTCCCAAAGCGAACAAACTCCAAGTAATGGGATAATCACCCGGCGAGTTAAAGTCGTATTGGGACACAAGATCTAAACATTGAAGTTTATCAGGATAAAATATTATGGACAGTGGACAAACAGACCGGGGGTCAGAGAATGGAAGTTATCTGCAATGACATTTGATATTTGTTGGAAAACGTGTCTTAAGGGAAAATAAATTAAGATTTCATATTCGAGTATTTCTCATCTTTTTCAGCTCAATACTACAAATTAGAAAAATTCTATGATTATCAACTTTTAAAACTATATAATTTTGAAGAATGTACAAAACCCTTGTTATTAATATTACGATGCAAAAGTAAAAGGTGTTATAGGTGAAATGTTATAACAGTCTTGTGATCATGTGATAAAAGTGCTGTAATGTTGAATATGTCCTTGTGTTAATCTTAATACCAGTTACCGAGTTATGCTACTAACTTAGATTATATTTTGGTAGAAGAAATGATTTGACATGACATGTGGAAGCTTGAAGAAAATTCAATGGAAATATTGGGAGAAAAATAATAAAAAGCTAACCATTGAAATATAAATAATAATAATAATAATAAATAGATAATTTTTATAGCGCTGTATCCCAAGTAGGAACTGGGCTCACAGCGCTTTTCTGAAGGTAATAACATACATAAAAATAATAAATTAGTATTCATACAACAGTAACCACATTAATTACAATACATAACACAAAAAGCTACGTTAATTATGAGAACAAATGTTGTTTCATTAATTTTAAAAACAATTTTTTAAAAGATGTGTCTTAAGTCTTGAAGGACTCGATTGTTTGAATACTACGATGTGTAACAGTAGAGAATTCCATTGTTTGAATACTACGATGTGTAACAGTAGAGAATTCCATTGTTTGAATACTACGATGGGTAACAGTAGAGAATTCCATTGTTTGAATACTACGATGTGTAACAGTAGAGAATTCCATTGTTTGAATACTACGATGTGTAACAGTAGAGAATTCCATTGTTTGGCTGCACAATAAGAGAATGACCTTTCGCCAAATGTTTTAGTTCTTGTCTTAGAAACAGAGATAATGTGTCTGAAGAAGAGCGTAGCTGACGACTTTGTGAGTAGTCCGACAAAAATTCAGCAAGGTTAAAAGGGCATGAGTCTGAAAAGAAGTTGTGACACAGAACGACCAGTTTGTAATCAATTTGGGCTTGTACACGTAGCCAATAAAGTGAGTAAAGTAGCGGAGTAACATGGCAATGATTTTTTTTGCCTTAAGAACTAGTCTGGCAGCTAAATTTTGACTTTCTGCAGTTATTTCAATGCAATTTTTAGGCGCAACTGAAAGAGAGAATTGCAATAATCAATACGAGCTAGAACAAGAGCCCAGACTAGAGTTTTTGTTGCACTAATTGTTAAGTAATGACGGATTGAGCTGATCTGACGAATGGCAGTATAGGCAGAGCGACAGATGTGATTGATGATGTTATTGATAGACATGTTGTCAGAAATAATGTAGCAAAGGTTTCTAGTCGATTTGGTGAACAGTAAGTCCGAGTTGGCTACCTGAATGGAATACGGAAGAGAAAAATTACTGCGTGATTTATAGTTGCAAAAAAAGAACTGCTTCAGTCTTGTCATCCATCATTCAGATTGAATTTGCGAAACGTCATCCAAGACTTTACTTCACCAATGCACTCTTGTATCAGTTGGACAGTGGAGTCAATATTATAGGGATCAGTGTGTGTGTATAGCTGAGTGTCCTCTGAAAATGATTGGCTTTTAATTGAATGCTGCTCAAGCAGTGGAAGGAGTGGTCTTGTATAAAGTACAAGAAGGACAGGACCAAAAACAAAGAACAAGGCAGCAGAGAACTAACATTTGTTCAGAGAGGAACAAGAAAAAAAGAACGTAAGAAAAACAAAACAAAACGTAACTGATGTGTTAGTGCTAGGCATCCAGTCAAAAACAATTGACAGAATTGTTACACTATCAAACCAAGTGGGTGTTACAGAATTGAAAGATGTGTGCGGTTGATAAGTCATAAGGTAATTGTGAGTGAAAGAATTGTGGAATATTTAAGTGCTAAACACACATCAACTTGTTGTTTTGTACCTCAAATTTTTTTTAAAAACAAAAATAATACCATCTTTGAGAGCTAAATTGTTGTTCTAAAAAGTATCTTTAAGATTAATTTTTTAAGATCCATAAAATATTAAAAATCAAGTTTAATTATTGTTACAAGTAGCTTATGTATTTAATTAAACCAAGTTACCTAAGAGCAACCAGGTTTAAAATATGGGTAAAACAAAAAACAAAATAAACTGAAATGAAAGATTTATAAGATATTACAACATAATTTTAAAAAAAATAAAAGAAACTTCAGTTTCATTCCTACGTTTACTGTAGACCGCAGAAGAGAGAAAAATATTAGTTGCGCTTTAAAAGTTGAGTCGCCATGCCATTGCTTAATCATTTCCTTCACTTGCGTGTGTCCATAATTCAAACAACTCTTACAAATAAATAATAATGATTAGTTTCTCCACTATAATAAATTGTAACAGACCAACATAAATGTGAATCACTCACATTTTTACAAAAATAAATAAGAGTACAGTGCTACAGCTATACATGATTGAAATTGTAACAAACTCGCCACAAAGAAGTTGGCCCCTCAACAATGACTATAGAGGATCAGGACCACATCCCACCCCCTCTCTAAGGTCCATTTTAATTTGCAAGAAGAAAATCTGGCAACCGTCACCATAAAAAGTCAGCGCAGGTCGAAACTCATTTGTAATGACATTTAGAAAGTAAACAGAGACCTAAGACTGGACATGCGATATGTCTGGACGTTCTGTATCGAGGGACCGGTAAATGAGCATCGTTCAATTAGCTGAAAACTTCTTGATTCCTTGACGAGAATCAATTATAGAATCTTTTGGGAGTGACCTGACTAAGGGGCAATAACACCCCACAGGTTTTGTCTGAGTCAAACGTTTGAACGACTTGAATTAACCATACAGCGGAGAAGTATAAAGGGGGACAACCTACCCGTGTGCCCAGCCCTAGAGCACGCTAAATATCAAACTATTCCAAAACGAATTTTGAAATGAATTTACTAATTTAATTTGGTTCGAAAATGTCTCTATTTTGAAGATTGGCTACTGTAGAAAATTTAGTCCCCACTGCCGTGATATAGCAGTTGTTTTTTTTTAAAGTAAATGTAACCTAATTAAAATAACTTATGTTTATTTGATAGGCCACTTAAGATTCAGAAAATATTTTTAAATAAGAAATATGTCGTCATTAAAAGCTGTGCACACTTGTGATAACTATTTCCTTTAAAACTATGGACATCAAGTACGCCATCAACTTCAAATACATTAACTATGTTTAATCAAAGCAACGCTTTTTATGAGACTTATTCAGGTGATTTAAACATGTATATTATTATTGTGATTTATTCAAGTGAGTTATTTATGTGACTTTTAATTTTAATTTTCTGTCGGGTCATTTTTTTTTAATTCTCTAAATCTCTCTCCCGAAATAGTAATGATTTTTTCTTGTAATTTCGTTTACGCATGCCATTTTAATTTTTACTTACAAGTATTTTCATTACATACACTTGCCATGTCTAGGATTGAGAACATAAATATTTGTAGCCAACTTTCGGATCCTTTGATGTTGTAATACAACACAGCTAAAAAAGAACGTTAAATTCGGATGTTACGTTTTGGAAGCAAGCTTTTGTCACCTCCTGGGTCACAGTAACTTAAAGGTGTGCGACATTGACACTGAACAGCGGTGTCTGGTTCAAAAAATTACGTATATTGAAAACAAGACTTAACTTTTTTTGTCTCGTAGCTAGTGAAATAAAAAGAGCAGCCATTACAGGTGGTGTGTCTGGAGTTCGTATGTATATAATAGGGTGTAGCTTTTATACTGGGAAAATAACGTAAAACGTACTACTACAAAATGGACTTTGTGGAAGCAAACGGTTATGTGAACGTCCGTCTTATAAAACACCCATTGATGTTGCTGGGACCTTGAACATCGACTTGAAATATTTTCACAATACGATCTATGTCTCTCTAATTAGCAAAAACTAGGCAAAAAAATGCCTTTCTGTACCTTACAAAACCTGAATATTGCCTCTCTGTGACTCTTTAAGCTCCTTAAGGTTTGCACTGCCATTAAGCACTTCTATGACACAGTAGCATTCTGACACTCAACAACTAGATCTCGATATAAGAGTAACTATTGGAATAGCTCTACTAAATGGACAATTACGGTATTTGGCTGTCCGACGCTTGTAGGGCACATCTAAGAATAATTCTATACACACACAATAAGCGTGGGGAGCCCTTGTGGATGGACTACGAGCACGTTAATGGTAATCATCTTTTTAAAATAAACAAAATAATATGAATAAATAACTTTTTGATTGTTTGTTGGAAACATTTATTACAAGTTAATATCTGAAAGGCTGCTGGAGCTCGTTAAACTTGCGAAAATTACATCATAACTATACTTAATATAAAGATGATAATTTACACTAAATTACAGTATAAAATGACCCGTGGCATAGCATACGCCGCATTTGCTCTTAGTAGATAGTGTAAAGAACGGGGGGGGGGGGGTGAGAGAACGGACAAAAACAGCAGTACAAGGTAATGAAAAAAATCGAGTAGACATGTACACAGTGGTTGTTGTTACCTGCCCTCACCCTTTACTACCATCCCTTGCCAACCATAAACTGAGATTTTCCGACTCTAGGGTTATTCATGATCCACAAAAAATGGGAAAAAGAGGCAGAAAAAAACATTTAATTTAATTTTAAAATTGTTCCAGAAATTTCCGCGTGTAAGACGGATGTAATAAACACTACACTATGAAGCATATGTTATTCTGAGAAGGAGCAATGCAAGTGAACGCAAGAAACATTGTTGGCATAATCCATCCGCCACTTTTTTTTCTTTTTATCCAACTCCGCTTGCACACTGTGATCTTTCGCCCCCAGTGGGGATCATTCGCCATATTCATTAGCACATGGTCGATTACGTGATTTATACATAAAGATACAGGATGCGTCCTACAGCCATTCTGAAAACAATCGCTGCCGTGAGGTTTAACTATTACGCAAAGAATTACAGTTACAGACACTAGAAAAGTCATCAAGGCATTATTATAGAAAATCACAGGTAACATTGAAAAAATGCCGTGCTATGGAAAACCAAAGCCATACTATAGAAAATTAATTCCACTGTAAGTGTAAGGAAAATCAAAGCAACTAAGGGAAATTATCACTTTTTATTGCTACCTCAGGAAAAATCACAACATCCCTTAGGGAAATCAACAGAGATTGGATGAAAACTTGAATATTTTGTTTATGTCTCCTAGAATGGTATGTGGGGGAAACAGGAGTTGAAATACAGTAGAATATTTCTGTCAATCCAATCGCACGTGCAAACCGATGAGTCTACTAATTCCAAGACCCAACTGAAGTCTTCTACTTATCTCAACATCCAACAGACGTGACTTACTTATCCAAAAAGCCAACAGATTTGACCTACTAATCCTACTGACACACATCATTAGATTCAAAGACGTCCTCCGTCTCCTGTCAGTACCTTTAATCAAACCAGGACTGTTGAACGAAAGTCCCTAGGCGTTGATCGAAAGGTGACGTACTTTTTTTATGTTAGACATGATGCAGACGGGGTATCATGCTGTACAATTAACCCTGGAATCTCAACCAGAGGGTATCATGCTGGACCACGGGATATCATGCTGGACCACGGGATATCATGCTGGACCACGGGATATCATGCTGGACCACGGGATATCATGCTTGACCACGGGATATTACGCTGGACCACGGGATATCATGCTGGACCACGGGATATCATGCTGGACCACGGGATATCATGCTCTGGACCACGGGATATCATGCTGGACCACGGGATATCATGCTGGACCACGGGATATCATGCTGGACCACGGGATATCATGCTGGACTACGGGATATCATGCTGGACCACGGGATATCATGCTGGACCACGGGATATCATGCTGGACCACGGGATATCATGCTGGACCACGGGATATCATGCTGGACCACGGTATATTACGCTGGACCACGGGATATCATGCTGGACCACGGATATCATGCTGGACCACGGGATATCATGCTGGACCACGGGATATCATGCTGGACCACGGGATATTACGCTGGACCACGGGATATCATGCTGGACCACGGGATATCATGCTGGACCACGGGATATCATGCTGGACCACGGGATATTACGCTGGACCACGGGATATCATGCTGGACCATTTGCCCTGGACC